>WBZZ01005715.1:0-92500 GCA_019918135.1 Paulinella micropora
GACTTTAAAGGGAAAATGGTCTTTCGCCTGTGTGTCGGTATCAACACTTGTTACACTACCGATACTAACTTTATTTTCACGTACCTGGAAGGCGCAGTGGAGCATGGCGTGAACAGTAATATCACCATGCTTGCATCACTTTTGCATTGGGAGCTTTGGCATCCTCGCACTATGCAAGCTTGGAAGTTATTCCTGGAGTGGGACGGCGCCGGTGATAACACTGCGTGGGCTATGCTAGGCTTTATCGGGCTTAACGTTGTCGACCGCGGTATCCGTTGGCAAGTAGAATCTCATCGCAAGCCACCTGGGCACGGCCATGACGGGAATGATCAGTCATTCAGAGTGATGGATATTGGGTGGAAGAGCACCTTCCTCACAACCAATATCGCTCAAGCTTTGTTAAAACTTATCCTTGCTTTCAAAAAACAAAGATCGACCTTTGTGTTGGTTGTTCTTGCATGTAATTACGACTGGATGACGTATTTCAGTCCATGTATGAACAAAAGCTTCAAGAATTACAACAGGCCTCTGGCCTGGCGCATCACCAAGAACGAGGATCCTGATCAGTTACCGACTGCGGATTTCAAAACAATGGGAGACGCACAGGAGGAATTTCATGGAGAGAAGGATAATCCCCAAGGAGCATCAGTGAAACTGTTCATTCAGCGCCCCGGTATTGTATTATATTATTCCCTTCCCTCCCCCCCCCCCACCTCACGTGCATGTGTTGTATATATTGCAATACCGGGGCGTTGGATGTATTGCAGCGGCTGATATGCCTCGCAAGCTTCCTGTGGGATACTTCGTCAACCCACGTTTGAAAAAGGATATTCGATCTTTGAGCAAGTACCTAGAGCCGGACGAGACTGCGCATGTGGAGGAGATGTTGGCGGCTGGGAACCTGACAAGAATCGAAATTGATGGCGACTACTTCGACGGTGGTTTGCCCGGACGCCCTGCTCATATGAAGTGTGGAAAATACAAAGCAGAATTCCGACTGGTTGATGAGCTGCCGATGAATTGGATGGAGTTGCCTCCTAACCGTAAAGAAAAGATAAACGCTCTTACCCATTTGACACCTGACGAGCTTCTTTCTTTACCACGCACATGTTTTGTTAACGAGGGAAAGGCTCCCGCTCACCCACGATGGCGCGGTGCACAGGAGCTTACTGAGGAAGAAAAGAGGGAGCAGGACTTGGCTTTTGGAAATGTTGAGCATCCGTGGCGCAAAGTTTTCATTTTACTTACATCGTCTCAAGACAAGCAAGCGTTTGCATCCAGCCAAATGGTAGTCAAGGAACTAAAGGACTGGCTCAGAATGCACGGTGTTGCAACGCAAGATGCCGACCGGAAGCAGTTTAAAAAGGCGCAGCTTGTTGACTCAGCATGGAACCATTTTCAAATCTGCCGCTGCAACTTAGAAGAAGAAGTGGATGCCAAACTAGCTGGTGCTGAACCCGCGCTATCTGAGAACTCTTCTTCTAGTACTAGCACAGACAACTCTTCTTCTAGCTCAGAGGAAGAAGAAAACGGTACTAGTGTATGCTATATCTGCAACACTGGTCGCATTTCGTTATTATTTACTGTAGGTGACTCAGACTCAACTGTGCCGCCACGAGGACGCCAACCAAGCCGTCAGCGCGGACGTCGCCGCGCGCGTCGAGCAGCAGGTCAACGCGGACGCAAGCGTGCGCGAAATTCAGCTGATTCCAAGCGGGCGATGCAATCTCAACGCAGGAACAGTCAGGTGCAAGGCGCAAATCAGCCAGGCCCCAATCCGTGGGATTGCCCTTCCTGTAAGATCCATAACGCTGAAGGTGGAGACAAATGCCAATTGTGTGAGTGGCCAGCAGATGTCGGTAGCTCTGATAGCTCTGACGACAACGACCCATTAATGTAGCCTTGAAATACATTCTAATCAAGGAAATACTGCAACCTTCACATCACACAACCACCCCCCCCCCTCCCCCTTCCACTACCCACGTGAATCCCCTATCACAGCGGCGGCAGGGATTTTTTGAAGTAAAAGCAGCTCATAATGTAGGAAAATACTAAAAACAAATAAAATAAAGCAAAAAAACCAAGCTGTGCATTTTTGTCGCTTGTTTCCAGCATAGTCTTGTCGTCGCCGGCATGAAAAAAAAGTGGAAAAATTAGGTGTCAGACCGGTTTCTGTCCACCTCCGGAGGTGAAGTCTAAGTGGTTGACTATTAATAAAAACATGTTTTAATATCATTTTATTATGTTCTGCAACTAAATACTGAATTTCCCTTCATTTGCAAAAGTTTTCTGAAAGTTGCTAAAAGTCTTGGAAAAATTTCGGAAAAAGTGATACCCCCATCTTTGCCGAATGGTTAGTTATACCAGCATCTCTGCACTGGTACTCTCATAGGATTTGAAATCTTTGAGACAGTGGCGATGAGTTTGAGGAGTGCTGTTGGCTTGGCGGCGACCCTTACGGAGGTAGTTTCCTCCTATGGGCTATTCTATGGCCGCAAGTCGATCATCCTCTATTTCTTTTCGGCGTTACACACAGTTAACCAGAGTAAGCTTACTCAGCTCATACAACAATGCTCGACGTTTAGCTCAGTGAAGTCCAAGAACTTCCTCGAGACACACGTGTTCGAAAATACGGTTCAAAGCGTTGCTCCGTCAGCACTGTTTCAAGAAGTGATGAGTGCATGCTCAAACATGGACTCGCTCACGGAGGCACATACGGCACAGGCAGGCGGTGTACCTGTTGGCGCACAAGCCACGTACACAAGCAGAGTTGCCGGTTGGAAGAGACAGAGAGAGCCAGACCTGAAGACCGCATGTTGGAGGTGGTTCGCGGGCTTGCAGTGTAAGGCACAGATGGAGAACACAGACTGTTCTTTCAATCATGATAGGCAGAACCCAACAGCAAGGGCAAATTTTCTGAGCAGAACGGAAGGCAAGGAACCGGGCCTTTTCAATATGCTTCAGATTGCCGCTGCGAACGAAGGTTGGTATGCCAATATGTGTGATGATGAGGAGTTACGAGAGGCAATCATTACCTACATGAAGAGGATGAAGGAGAAGAAGGAGGAAAGGGAGAGACAAAAGAACTTAAAGGCCTCTCAAAGAGGACGAGAAGGAGGAGCAGGAGCAGGAGGACGAGGACGAGGAACATGGAGAGGAGCCTCGAGGTGGCAGGGAACCCCTCAGAGAGGAAGAGGAGGAGGTCGGGGATATACCCCTTATGGAGGGAGAGCTGTTCGAGCTCCAGCCCCCCCACCCAGAGGAGGAGGAGGCTCGTGGGCAAGCTCCAACCCGAATTTCGGTCGAGCTCAGGCCTACAACACTGCCTCGGAGACCGATACGTCATCCTACCCGGACACTACTCAAGGTAATCGTTTCGAGGTGGTGGAATGACTGGAGGGGGAAGAAGAGAGGAAGGAGAAGACTGTGAAGTTTAACCCTAAAGTCACAGTGCTTTCTAATGCTGTTGTGCAGACTGGGCCAACGCTTCCTCTATGTGAAAACAAAGATGTGGGTACACAGAGACTGCAGCCCCAAGGTAGTCTCATACCCGTTCATACAGCACGGTTACCAATGATAACTGATGCAAATAGGAAGGCGAGACTTGCGATGGAGGCGAGGAGGCCAATGGCAGATGTATCGCCTCGGCCAAGCAAACAACCACGAACAGACTCAATGTCCACGGTCGCGGCGGGTGGCGAGCAAAAAGACAATGTGTGTACTCAAGTACCACAAGACAATGTCGCTCAAATAGTAAACGCACCAGTACCGCAGAATAATAAAAATGTTAATGAGGTGAAGCAGGAGGAGAAGAAGGAGGAGTTGAAAAACTTAGAGACAAGACTCCAAAATTTGGAACGTAAAGTTCTTGTTCTCGCAGCCAATATACACAGGCCCGATGCTCTGTGTTATACGGAACTTTATTGTGAAACATTGAAGACAATATTAAAAGTTGGTAATGATACGATGGCGAATATTAATATTGTCGGCCGAAAGTTTTTAAATCGATACCGGGACTGGGTGGACGGAAATATGAAAAAGTCAACGGGCACTCTCAAAGGAGTGAGCAGCCGGACGGATATCACGGGAATCATCACACTGACCTTTAAATTGAAATCCGCACGAGTATACCGTATGGACCTCTATGTCGTCCCCGGTTACCACGGGTCAATATTACTATCGTATGACCAATTGGCTACGATGGGGGCTGTGATTGATTGCGCCGCACGGCGAGTGATATATGGAGTAAAAAGAGGAGAAGAGAACGATATTGATCCCTTCAACGCTACTGACTCTTATGAGGCTTATGAGCTGAGTCTAGCGACGGATCACAAAAAGATGGCCATCCCACATGAGGCACTTGAGGTGTACGTTCACCCCCATGTCGTAAGACGGATGACTGTCCTGGACCGACAATTGGGAATCCCAAGTGTGCACTGTCACAGTTCCGACATGCCATTGGGACAAAAAGTCTATTGATGACTTAATCGAGAAGCGAAAGGAGGAGATTATATGTGTCGCACAAAGAAGCCCGTCGTTGGCGAGATTCGCGGAAGGAGTAGGAACAGATGTCCATATTACCAACGGATACTGTTTCCATGCGAAAGTAGGAGAAGAAAAAAAGGAGGCGTTTGTACCAAGGAGAACGGGGCGAATCCCGGATACTCCACCAGAAACTATTAAAAGTTTTATTACTGATTTCTGGGGTGACGAGCCCACGTGGCCGCGTTCACTGTCTGAAGTGAAGAAATGCTTACGGACTTTATTCGAAAATAATAAGCCGTATACTATTATCCTGCCATATAATGAGAAGGCGATATGGGCGCAGGAAATAAGGGACCGGCTTATTGATCATCCTATACCGGTACCCTCTCGCAAGCAACAGCTAGTGGTGGCTTGTCGTATGGGAACTCGTGAGCAGAGCAGTGCATACAAGCGGAAGCTCAGAGACCTCGACAAGTTGAAATTGATACCGCAAGCATTCACATGCTTTGATGGTTTTTACACCCGTAAAGCTCCTTTGCAATACGCGAGACTCATTGACATGCTGGTGGAGCTCGGTAAAGATGATGAGCCGGACACGGTCACGTATGAAAAGACGGGCCTAGATGATGTCTCGGAAGAGGACTTAGGCTTGGAGGAGGACAGAGAACCCCTCAAGCAGCAAAGGCAGATGTCTGATGAAGATTTTCAAGAGGCGGCGCGGAAAATATTGGAAGAAGGAGTAGGCACGGAGAAGGAGAAGGAGCTTTTAAAAGCCAAATTAGAGGCGAACAAGGAAATTTTTGACCCTCCACATGCAGGTGGTGTCAAGCCTGAAGATTTCACTGCGGTTATTTACAAAATACCGGGTGCGGAGCCGTCACCGGCACCACGAAGGGCGAATTTGAGTATACATGAGGCGAAGATAGCGGAGGAGCTAGCAAGACAGCTGCTCAATGAGGACTTTATTGAGAGATCAACATCCTCAATAGTCTCACAACCGAGAATAGTGCCGAAGCCAGGAGGAGAATGGCGCCTGACAGTTAACTATGCTCGTGTTAACAAGGTGCTGGAGGAAGAGAGAAATCCTCTCCCGACATTAGAAGAAGGAAGGAGAGTACTGCGGAATGCAAAATTCTATCCGGTCATTGACCTTAAGAATGGCTTCTGGCAGATACCACTGGAGGAAAAGTCCAGATGGCTGACGGCGTTTGTGGTGGGTATGGAAATATATCAATGGAAAGTGCTTCCGATGGGCCTCAAGCAAGCCCCAGGACTTTTCCAGAAGGCGATGCAGAAGATGTTGAGCAGTCAGTACGATGATTTGTCTGACGGTGGCTTTATGAGAAGGCGGGGACAGAAGGCGGGAGAATATGCATTTTGCTATATCGATGACATTATCGTATACTCTAACACAATGGAGGAGCATATCGATCATTTGTCCGATATATTCAGGCGCATCGGAGCTTTTGGCCTGAAGTGCAATCTAAAGAAGTGTCAACTTGCCAAGACGAGTGTGACATACTTAGGGTACGAGATCTCCCATAATCGAGTCTCGATATCCAAAGAGAAGAGGGAGGAGATTATGAATCGACCGATACCGAAGAACCGCACTGAATTGCACTCATTCCTTGCGATGGCGCAATACTATAGCCAGTTTATACCCGATTGGGGTGCAACACGGGCTAAGTTGGAGAAAATGATAGATTTTGGAGACTTTGAGAAGTGGGGCGAAGAGGTTTTGCAAGCGTTTCATGCGCTCAAAGATCTCATTTACAAAGACCCAAAAGACGGAGGACTGGTGTTAACGATGCCCGACTTTACGAAACAATTCGTAGTCGATACAGACGCATCTAAGTTTGCGATTGGGGCTGTATTACAACAAGAGGATGAGGAGAAGAAATTACGCCCAATCATGTTTATTAGTAGGAAGTTGTGTGCGGCGGAGAGAAACTATTGCACAAGGCAAAGAGAGGCGTTGGCGGTAGTATGGGCCCTCAAGAGGCTCAGAGAGTATTTGTGGGGAGGAATTCAATTTACTGTCAGAACTGATCATCATAACCTGTTATGGTTGATGAATCATGAACAGACGGGACGGCTGGCGCGGTGGCAAGCGTTCTTGTCTTGTTTCGATTTTACAATGGTCCATCTACCGGGAAAGCGAAATGTGGTCGCTGATAGCCTCTCTAGGCTAGAGTTTAACTCAGAAGTATCGGCGTTGGTGTCCACGGTGGAGATGAAAGACTTGTCCACTGACAAGGTGTATGAGGTCAGCCACATTGAGGCGATGGAGATGGCGAGTGGAGTCCGATATGACCGCACAGGTCTACGGTACAGTCCACAAGGCCCGGATCACGGGATATGTTGTGAGCTACATACCCAGGAGGACGCTGAGTGGTCCTATGAGGTATATGAGAATGCGAAGGCGAACATAAGAGAGGAAGAGGAGACGCAGGAAGTTTATGCGGAGCCTCCTCAAGAGCGGAGAAGTGACCTAGACGATGACCCGGAAAGAATCGGGGTACGGCTAGAAGATGGTACTATCCATATAGCCTCGCCTACCGCATGGAGGCAACAACAGACTCAAGATCCGGAGTTTAAAGAACTGATACAGTTATATCAGAACCCGGATGAGCTACGGATGACGAAAGCGATCAAAGATCAGATGAAGGAGATGGGATGGAGAGATTGTCTACTGTGGTACAAGGGCCTTCACGGTCGCTATGCGTCACAGCCGGACAAATGGACCCTTTGGGTACCGGAGAGTCTGAGACGATTTATATTTGTCGCAGCCCACAATTGCCCACTTTTGGCGCATCCGGGTCGACAACGAACTCACATGTTCGTAGCGAGGCGATTCTGGTGGAAGAAGATGAAGGAGGAGATAGATCAGGCGGTGGATGCATGCATCCCGTGCAAGATAAACAAAACACCACTGAAGGCAAATTTCGGCCTGATTGGCGAATTTCCTCTTCATGCGGGGATGTTTGAGTTTATACACATTGATCATGTGGGACCTTTCCCAGAATCGAAGGATGGTTACAAATACCTCCTTACGGCTATTGACAGAGCCACCAACTATGTGTGGATCATCCCTGTCAAAGACGTTACCGGCAAGACGACGACCGAGGCGCTGATCGATAGGATCATCTCACAGATCCCCATGGAGAGGGCCTGACAATGGGCTGATAATCCCTGCTCGTTCAGTTAAGACTAAGGTCGTGGCGGAGCGATACCGAGGTCCTCCAGAGGGATGGCCAAGCAATCCTCTCGACGAGAAGGAACATGGGATAAACTACCATGAAAACTCGGCACCTCTCTTCCCTAACAATAAGTACGAGGAGATCGACCCATGCTCTTTGATTCTCCTTCTTCGAGCAATACATCTTTAGCGAGGCTTTGAGGGGTCTGTGTACCCGCTCGATTTTTCCATTTGCTCGCGGGTTATAGGCAGTAAGATATTGCCATTTCATCCCGTAATACTTAGATAGTTTGTCGATGACCTCGTTATTAAAGTCCGAGCCTCGATCAGAACATATCTTTCTTGGTACTCCGCGAGGGATAGGATCCTCCTGCCCTCTACTTCCTTCCCTTGCAGGAGTGGTAAAGCCTTCGGCGCCTGAGGCGGGTGGATTGTTAGTGTCTGTGCCCTCAGACATGTCCAAACGAATTGCTGTGGTTGACTTCGTAGTGTAGCCTAACCACACATTGTCTGTTTTGACGTTCATGGGCTTGAAACGAGCAGTGTCGTGTGTTTCTTGTGTAAGTGTGGTTTCGTGTTTGTTCTGCTTTTCTGTGTTGTGTTCGTTGTGTGATCAATGCTTGTGTCAAACACAACCCACGACAATGCAACAACCAACCCACTATTTCCCGAACTTTCAAGGCGGACCAACTAACTTCTTGTGGAAAAATACGAACGTCGTCCCTTCTGCACCGATGGGCCCTTTGGGACGAAGAAGCAGGCAGGTTGATTCAGGCGGGGACATTACGCCCCCCCCCCCCCCCATGCGACCTCATTACCTGCTCGAGCAATTCGTCAAAGGAGCACATTGGGGTTATATGTGCGATCCTGACATAGTCGCGGACCTAGTATCGGCAATGACACAACGGATGTGGCAGGCCAATGTCTCTCACAACGAAATCGTTGATCTTCCACAAAAACTCATCACGCCCCTTGTTCGCGCCGATCTGGCGACGTTACTAATGGCAGTACTTAAGTGTATAGCCAAAGCGACAACGCAAAGGTCGAACGACAGGGGAGGTATACATTCGACTCTTATCTAAGGCACAAGAGTCCGATGATAAAACGTTTGCACTCAAGAGCTTTCGTATTCATCGACTAGTCGAAGTGTGCAAATGGGATGGAACCTTTGTGGATAAGATATTCGGCCCCATAAGCAATCAGGACGAACGCCTGCGGAGGGCAACACTCCTATTGCAAGCCATGCACTGTGGGGATTTCATTGCCGGATCATCAATCCAAGGCAGACGAACCTCAGTTCGACATATTATCTTTTGTCACATCCACCTCGTGGGGAGAGTCACTCATATACGAGGGTCCAACCCCTATCAGCGATCCTCCTCAAGTTCGTCCAACCCATAATGGTCATCATCGTCGAGCTCGTCAAGCTCTTTGAACCCGTATTGGGGCCAAGGTTCGGGACGTTCATCGCAGAAGCATTTGGAGCATCCTGAAGCCTGGTCTTGGGTTCAAACAGAGGACGATCTGCACTCCAATCCACTTTTTGTTCCTTGAACTGCCACGCAAAGCCACTCTTCAACAGCTTATCTGACTCCTGGTCCACTTGCTCTTCAGTGTAAGTGCATACGTTATATGAATTATAAATTTCTTCCTCTCCTCCTTCCTCATCAGTTGTTTCTGCCTCATCATCCTCCTGCTCAGTTATGGCCTCCTCCTGTGCAGGGGGTTGCTCGTCCTCACTTGTTTCTTCGTTGTCAGTAAACTGGACTACTACCTCCTTCAAATCAGCATCAATACAACGAAAAGCACCCACTGTCTGGGCTGCCTCACTTGGTAGAAACTTGGATGAAATGAAATAATCTTTCTTGTCGAAACGCAAGGTCACAAGAGCCTTCGGATGCTGAGCTTTTGTTTCGGCTTGTTTTAGCTGCCCCGGGGGGCCATAAGCCTAATGTCCTGATAAAAAGATTATCTAAATTTTCGCCCAAGTTGCCCAAACCTTTCCTAGCTTCTCAGCAGGCACGGAAACGCACCCACCCACTGGCACCTCCATGCTTTTTCAGAAAATGATGGTTCAAAAAGGAAAAAATGAAAGAAAAAAAAAGGACTGGTCAGTCACTGTCAAATGCCTTGATTGTAATTTCTACTCACTCTTTTTGCCTACAAATTTTACGAGTCGATTCCTGAAGTGATTCCCGGTCAGAGCTCATACAGTCATTGATGTTGTTTTATCATGCTCATTTTCTGACTTAGAATTCCTGACTCTGAAAAAAAGATCAAGGGAAAAAGTTACCAATTGGTAAGAAAAATTACCAATTGGTATTAATAATCCCAGGGACTTAAACACTGGTCTTTCTCAATTATATTAACAAATTATTAAAAAATAGTAACTAAAGTTAGCGAAGGAAAGAAGCCGCCGGGAGCAAAAGCTGAACTTGGTTACTATCTCTCCTTCGCTAACTTTAAAGGCACCGGACCTCAATGAGCAATTTTATTAATAATAGTATCATACCGGCCCACCCCAAGGACAATTACCTATTTTACCTATATCACTCTATGTGTAACGGTGAATTCAAGGCGTTGGGTTGGGCACTTAGTGACGTGTCAGTAATTATTCAAATATCTAAGTAAAAGTAAAGTCTGAACCCTCTCGTCTAGTGGGTTAATATGGGCCTTGGCAGCGCTTAGTGACTCTGGCACTGCAAGAGAGGAGACCATCGCCGACCGGGAGGCGACTGTCGTCAAGAGGGTTGGTGTCATTCCTATAATTGACACACATAAAGGGAAGCTCTCGCACTGAGACAGTAGTATAGGTGCCACTATAAGACAGCATTTGGAGACATCAAGGGTAGCAAGAGAGATAACGGCTTAATTCGCTCTCCTATTGATTTCAAAAAGAAGAAGATTTAAGCCACAAATCTATCTCGCTCGCGAGATAGATTATCCTATTAATCAATGTCTCCAAATAGTGTCTTATAGTGGCGTATCAATACAAGAAGTATTTTTGCCTTTTTTCTAAAAGTAGTCCAGACAGAATTCTGATTTTCTGTTTTTAGCCTACAGACAGCCAGACACCGCGCTGTCTGGGTGTTGCTGGTGATATTCACGGGAATATCGGTGGCAGTCCTAACGATATATTGCGCGAATCTCATAAATCCATAATCTCTTTTTTCTTCTTTATCCTAGCACTGCTCCTGATATTCTCAGGCTTTTATCTAACGACTTTAACAAATTTACATTCTTTTTTTCTTTGGTAATTTGTTTTACTTTGTCTGCTAACTGCTCCTTTTCTTGTTCTTCTTCTGGTTGTTCTCTAAGATTTGTTTTTAATAACTCCTGAGGCCTTACTAAGTCCTCTTCATGAGTATAACCTTAAAGCCTTTTCGTCCTTTTACTTTGTAAATAGTTTTTGAATACTGCTTATCACCTTTTGAAAAAATAGACCGCTCAAGTTCCTTTCTTACTCTTGTATCCTTAGGAAACTCATTTATTAAAGGATTTCTGTATATTTCCTGTGTATTCCTTTCTTTACCTTCATAAACTTTCATAGGGACAGCATTTATTCCTGTGTGATAAGTATGATTATAAATATTTACAATTTCATGAATGTAAGGCACCCAAGAAAAATTATCATTAACCTCCCATAATAAATTTAATTCATTACGTACTATTGTTCTGATAAATCTATCAATTATTCCCATTGTTCTGTGGTCTCCTACTTGGACTGCCCTATGTTCAATATTATTTTGTCTAAAATACTCACCCACTTGTCCTTAAAACTCACCACCGCTATCAGATGTAATTCTTTCAGGTAATTCTTTTGTAAAAATTTTCTTCAATCCTTCTAAGACATAGCCAGTTGTCTTTTGTTTTATTGGTTCAATCCATCCACGACGACTATAAACATCAATAGCAACTAACCCAAAATTGTTATGAGCATTTCCAGATTTCATTGATACTTTTGACATATCCATTAAATCAATAAATACTTGACTTAATGGTTTTGCTTCTGGAGCAATGATAGTGTTCCATATTTTAGAAGGCTTTGATTGGTCGTGTATTTCAAGTGCCTCTTCAAGTTTTTCTTTTCGTTCTTGTTGTTGTTCTTGCTGAGTATGTTTATTGTCCATATTATATATCAATGAGATTTTCAAAGTCCAACGTTAAAAACAAAAAATATAAAGTCATTACTCCAAAAGGTAAGACAATTCATTTCGGACACTTAAAATATCAGCACTATAAAGACCGCATAGGACTATATTCACATTTAGACCATTTAGATAAAGTAAGAAGAAAAAATTATAGAGCAAGAGCAAAAGCAATACGAAATTCAAAAGGAGAATTAACTTATAATAATTCAGAGTATAGTAATTTTTACTCATATCATTTCCTTTGGTGAATTTAGAATTTTAAAAACACTCTATCTATTTCATTATGTTTTTCTTTCTTAGCACCACCAGAAGATTGATTATATACTTTTACACTTACACTGCTTGACTTTTTACCCTTACTTTTCTTTACAGGTTCTTCTTCACTTTCTTCACTTTCGCTTTCGCTCTCATCAGGCTCAGGCTCAGTTTTCTTAATAGTCTTTTTCTTCGTTCTCTTAGTTTCTACCTTCGCTCTTTTGATTTTCATTTTAGCCATCTTTTCAGCGATAATGTCGGTAAAATCACATTCCTCATCACTCTCACTGCTTTCTTCTGGTGTATCATCTTGGTCTTTTCCATTAATTATATCACTAGCAACACCCATTTCAGCCATGCGGTTTATCTTTTCCTCCAACTCTTCATCATCACCTACATAAGCATTTCTACACTTTGCTAATTTCTCTTTTGCTATTTCAATCTTTTGTTGCTTTTTGCTCTTAATACTTTCCACAGCCTTACCCCAATTCTTGCGACTCGCTTCAGCAGACGGCATTCTATACTAAGATTTTTATATTTTTAGTATTTACAAATTAAATATTTATTTAATATATACCAATGAGTCAATATAAATCCTTACTAGGCCTTAATGAGTTGGCTGTTGATAGTTTAAATATACTTAACTTAGACTTAACGAACACTAATATTACAGGCTTAAACACAGACAGAGTGCCAGAAGATGCCGACCCTGTAAATCTTTATTACACTGACGGCCGATTTGATACAAGGTTATCCAGCAAATCAACTACGGATATCAAAGAAGGAAAAAATTTATACTACACAGAGCAACGAGTAAGGGACAACGACGAAGTCAAAGCCTCAACTCAACACCGCTCTAATACAAGTAATCCGCACCAAACAAGTTTATATAATTTGATAGACACAAACATATTTGCACAAGCGAGCGGTCAATACTTAACTTACAACGATGTAGAAGGCAAATGGAAGAATACAGCCCTTGGTTCAATTGATACACTTTCAGATGTGGTTATAACCGCACCAATAGCAATGAATAGTTATCTAACATATAATTCAATAAACTGGGTAAATAAAACATTTCCGATAAATGTTGATGAAACAGGCAACATTAGTATGGGAAGGAAGAATATAACAGGAGTTAATTTACTAAATGACAAAGGTGTTGATGAATGGATATTTGAGCATAATGATAATAATAATAAGGTGTCAGCAGCTGGAAGAATAGACTCACATAGCGATGTGTTAATAACGGGCACACCAGCAGATAACCAACTGATTATGTATAGCACAGGACAATGGAGAAACACCACACCACCCTTTCTTAGATTAGACGGCACAGCCAGTATGACGGGAGGACTAAATATGGGTGGTTTTGCTATTTCTGGGGCTTCTACATATAATGGAATTAATCTCGCTAATGGTTGATGGTTCGGTGGTCAAACTAACAGGAGACCAAACCATAGGAGGAATTAAAACATTTAGCAGTATAATAAATGCGAGTGCGGGGATTGATATGAAAAGCCAAAGCATAACAAATGTAAATCTTGTTGATGGCGTGGATGTTTCTGTTCTTGATACTTCGGTGGTTAAACTAACAGGAGACCAAATCATAGCAGGGAATAAAAGGTATTTATCAACTTTAGAAGTAAGTGGTTCATCCAATCCTACTACTTTTGACGGCATCGGCATCGCCTTTGATACAAAAATAGGAATGATAGCAGCACAAAAAACAGCAACAGCGACTTGGTATCCGATACAAATAACGGGTTCGTATGTAGAGTTATATTCAGGTAATACTTTAATTATAACCGCAACTGGAACAACATTAAGTTTGAATAACAACAAAATAACAAACTTAGCCACACCATCAGCAACAACGGACGGAGCAAACAAAAGTTATGTGGATACATTAGACGGGCAAAATGTGAAACTAACAGGAAACCAAACCATAGCAGGAATTAAGACATATAGCAGTGGTGTTGAAATAACGGGAAATTCAATCAATTCAACAACAAAGGGCACATTTATCGTTTTCAATTCTACAAGTAATATCGGTTCTATTGCTAGTTTGGATATGAAAACAAATACATATTATAACTTTGAAATTTCTGCGAAAAAAATAAGTTTTATTATTGACGGGACGATTGTTTCGTGGTTTAATGCTACTGGATTAGATTGTAATAGTAGTTGGATCGTTAATCTAGGAGCACCACAAAATGCGAATGAAGCGGTAAATAGGCAATATCTGGATGACAATTGTGTGAAACTAACAACAGACCAAACCATAACAGGAAGTAAAACATTTAATGGGGCAAGCACTACGATAAAATATCTAACTTTAACGAACAATGCCGATTTTAATAATCAAACTATCACTAATGGTGGAAATATAACATATAATGGGGCGAGGATATTAAACCAAATGGAGGAGATATATTCTTTTCACAGACATCAGGAGATTATCAGTATTTCTTATTTACTCTAAATACTGCTACAAGTGGAACCGCAGACCAAAGGGGTTATGTATTTACGAATGTAGCATTTGATGCAAAAGGGGCTGGACTTTATATTTCAAAACTTTTGGACAATAAAAGTGCTTTGTCTGACATTGTCCGTTTTAACAATGCTGGCGGTATGCGATTTTATGGTGCTTTGGATATGAACTCAAACAACATAACAAATGGTGGAACAATAACGGGAACTACATTAACGGCAACTGCTGGTATGACTACAACAACATTAACAACGAGCGACAAAATAACAACAGCATCAGGCAAACCAATAATCATAGGCAATACAACGAAAGGAATAGGAACAACAGGAGGCTTAGAATTGTATGGGACTTATAATAATAATACAACTGGAGCACATTTGCAGGCTATTACAACAGAAGATATATATCCTACTTTTCAACTAACTAATTTAAGTCATAATAACATAAATATGACTTGAAATACGTGATCCCGCCTAGGCTCACACAGCTGCCCCGCGAGACCAGAGCCGAACGGTTACGCCGGCAGGCCGTGGAATTTTTCGCGGCAAATTTGCAGCACCATGCAGCAGAACTGCGCCGGCCCAGTTTCTGGCGCGGAACGCTCGATTCCATTTTTTCCGTGAAGGCTTCCTATCGTTTTGCCAGTCATGCCAGTACGGCCCTTGATACGGCCGATTCTACACCAGCCGCTCAGATCACGCGGTTTATACAATTCTGCTAGGCGATTTGAGAATCAAAAGCTCACAATCCGACTTTATTGAAAGTCCCCAAGTGCTCAAGTGCTCAAGAGGATGGACCAGACCAAGCCATGCCGAGTGGCACCTGACGGCAAAATTTCACTCATTGATTTTGCCGGGAAAACTTTTCCTTTTTTGACTCCTAGCCGTTGCGCGGAACGAATTCGCAGGCACCTTGAGCTACACCCCTACAGGGTAACCAACGGTCACATTTCGAAATTCAAATTCCCGAAACAACGCGGGCAACGCGTCGGTACATGGGTCTGCACACCAGAAGTGGCGGCGGAGGTCGTGAGCCAGTTCGCGACTGACTGGGGCGCCCGCTCACGACGGGCACCGGCCAGGGTCAGTGACCAGCCCCTTGTACCAAGCGTCGCCGCTGTCGTGAGCGATCTGGAGGGCGTCCGCGACGGATTTGCAGTTCTTGGACAGCTCGCTCCAGACACAACAAGCGCGCTCCAGCCTGGACTGGACGAGACAGTTGGTGCAGTTGCCGTACCGAAGAAGAGACAATGCCTCCTTTCGAGCTCCTGACCCCTATTCTGACTTACGAAGAACAGGACAGGCAAGAAGAAAATGAACTTGGCAGCTTCCCAGAGCATTTCGCTTTTAATTAAAAAGATTGGTAGAAGAAGATTTAAAAATCCGTAATGTACAGCGCCTTGTGGAAACGAGGCAGAAAACGGGCAGCCGTTTCTTCGGCTCCGGCCAGCCACAGGTAACTGGTCCACTTGCCAGCTTCCACTACCGGCCAGCCCGCGTCCTCATATGCTTGCCGGAAGCGGTAAGCCGGTATATACGACAAAGCCACGATAGGGTCTCGTGTAGTCCTGGGCACGGGGAAAGACGTCCGCCCCATGCGTCTGCACGCGGCAAAGGGCGTAATCAGACGGTGGCGGTTGTGATGCACAAAGCAGTAGTTGCAGTAGCCTTCGATGGTCTTTCTCTGGCAGCAGTCGAAGCAGGTGTGTGCGCTCTTGCGCACCACGTCGCTGATGAGGCGCGGCAGCGACTTGGCGTTGAAGTCGAAAGTAGTGTTCAGGAACTTGTGCACGAGGTGTGTCCTCTCTGATCGTCTAGCTCTTCCACTTGCGTTTCTTGGAGGACTTCTGTCCTGCTTGCTGGGCTTGGCCTGCACACCACACGTGACGTGTTGTGAGCGTTTGCGTTTGCGTTTGCGTGCGGCGGGCGTACCCGTCTGGGTCAGGAGTGTCTCCTGCCCTGGCATGTATGCCGCAAACTTGTCCGCCATCGGAAATGGGCTCTTGAGCATGTCGGCCTCCGCATCGAAGGCGGCGCACCAACTCCCCACGTGCCCGTTTGGCATCAGCGAGACCCATCCGTGTTCATCCACGTCCGGAAATGGGAGGTTCATGTGTGCCTGCTGTTTTGGACAGGGCACCCAATCACCATCTTCCGGCCTTCTGACCTTCGACTCTCCCGCCTTGTATCGGCGTATGTACCTTTTCATCGCTATTGGATGTTGTGGGGTGTGTGCCATCGTTGACACGACTCACCCATGAGGCAAGGCCATACCCAGAATCGACGGTCCGCTATGCCGTTGAAAGCAAGAGCGTGGTGGTAATAGTCGCAAAGGGTGTTAGACTTGACCGCTGGTGCGGTGCCCAGTCGACGTCTGTCTAACCGTTGTATCACATATGGACAATTAGCCGGACCCTGATCGATGGGCATGCCACTGAGAGGTTGATTGGTCTGGCGTGCGATGGGTCGTGTTTTCTTCTTCTTCCCCGCAGGCTGACGTGAGGGCGGAGCCCCTTGTGTCTGACTTGCCAGCGGTGCGGGAGGTAATATGGGGGGTAGCATGGGAGGTGGCATGTATATGGGCATAGTGAACTGTGGTGGTTGATAGGTGTGAGGCGGCGATGTCACACCGGAGGCGGAGAATGAAATCCTGAAGTGGGTTGTTGAGTATATGGATTGGGGCTACCCCCCACTGGGGATGATGTGGATGCGTATGGGTTCGACGAGCTTTGTCCCCAATATGGGTTCGAAGAGCTCGACGAGCTCGATGATGATGACCAGTATGGGCTGGACGAGCTCGAAGAGGATTGCTGATAGGGGCTGGACCCCGTATACGAGTGATCCCCCCACGAGCTGGATGTGACAAAGGTCAAAATATCAAACTGGGGTTCGTTTGCCTTGGATTGGTGATCCGGCAACGAAAGGCCCACAGATTGCATTGCTTGCAGTAGGAGTGTTGCCTTTCGCAGGCGTTCGTCCTGATTGCTCGCGAGACCGAATATCTT
Organism: Paulinella micropora; assembly: GCA_019918135.1. Lineage (NCBI taxonomy): Eukaryota > Cercozoa > Imbricatea > Euglyphida > Paulinellidae > Paulinella > Paulinella micropora. The sequence continues at coordinate 17,589 of WBZZ01005715.1, forward strand.
ATCCACAAATGTGTTATCCCACTTGGATACTTCGACCAACCGATTGACACGAAAGCTTTGAAGCGTGAATGTCTTGTCATCGGCGTCTTGTGCTTGCGACACGACCTGTCGAATGTATGCCTCTCCTGTTCGGCCTTTTTGGGTCGTTGCTCTAGCTATGCCCTTGAGCACCGCTATCAACAATGTCGCCAAGTCAGCCCGAACCAGGGGTGTGATGAGTTTTTGTGGGAGGTCGACTATTTCGTTATGGGAGACATTCGCGTCCCACATGCGTTGTGCCATAGCTGACACAGGGTCCGCGACAATGTCGGGATCGCACATGTATCCCCAATTCGCACCTTTGACGAACTGTTCCAGCAGGTAGTGAGGTCTCATGGGAGTCAGCAAGTTTCCCGACTGGATTAATCTGCCCAACCGTGCTATCTAAACAAGTGTAGCCCAACAGTAGCAAGATACCCTCACCATACTCAATATTGACTTGCGGGTTATACTTGCCTTAGTCGAATGTTGTGGCTTTGTCCAGTCGAGCCAGTGCTTGTTCGACTAGCTTGTTATTAGCAGTCTTCTGCTGTTCAGTGGTGGTTGGAGTTCGGTTGTGTCCCCCACCCACACTGTTGCCCGGAGGCGGAACAACAAGCGTTTTGTGGAAGAATATGAACGTCGTTCCTTCTGGAACGATGGTGGGTCTTCCATCCCCACCGTATGTAACGTGTACCTCGTTTGCCAGACGGATTCGAAGAATGTCGCTGATGGTTTGTGCGACAAGCTCACACATGGCGCAAAAGTTGCACCAGTATAGCTTGACCGCTGGGTGTGGAGTGACTTTCGACTCCACCGCCTTCCCACTTCGGACATATTTTTCGAAAACCATGTTGGCCTTGAAGTACTTAAACTTGATTGCCATTCTGCCCACCCATGTCCACTGATTCTGTTCGATTGTATCGAGCAGGTCATTGAGTGTGTCTTTGGCTTGTTGGCCTTGTGGAGTGTTGTCTCCCGGTGGGAGAAGGTGTTGCTTCCAGCTCTTTGTCTCCGATACTAGGGTTAGGTTCCATATTGCAACCGCAGCCCCTAAGTTTCTCGCTGAGACTATATTCCAAGCCTGCAGCTCGGAGATCAAGGATAGCAACCCTGCCGAGTTCGGCCAACGGGTGTCAGTAGCAAGTTCTTTGTCTGTGGCTGCTGTGTATGGCAAGGTGAGTGAGGGTTGTTGATCCTTCTCAACAATAAAGTGTTGACTAATGTAGGGTACTTTTGGTGGTTGATTTGCCACGCTTCATCTAGCAACGTATCTCGTAGTACTACTGCTGCTAGAGCCCTGTATAAGTCGACGACGTGCTGTATGGTCGAGGTGCCATGTGCAGTGAGGTTGTGCCGCTTGAGTTGTGCCGTCATTGTACATGCTCCTGTACCAATCTGCCTCCTCGTACTTATTATTTGGAAAGAGAGGTTGTGAGTTCTCATGGTAGTTAGTTCCATGTTCTTTCTCGTCAAGGGGGGTGCCCGGCCACCCCTCTGGCGGACCTCGGTATCGATCCTCTATAATCCTGAACTTAACAGTACGAGGTGGTATCACCAGTCCATTGTCAGGTCCCCTCCATGGGGAGCGAGGGATGGGTGTCTGAGGCTCCTGCCCTCTGCTTCCTCCCCTTGCTGGAGTGGCAAAGCCTGCGCCTGAGGCGAGTGGGTCGGTTGTGTCCGTTCCCGTAGACATGTCTAAACGTATTGCGGTGGATGATCTCGTGTTAGAGCCTGTCACGCAATTTGGATTGTGCCCCTTGTGGGGTCGAAACGAGCAGTGTCGTGTGTTGTTTGTGTAAGTGAGATGTCGTGTTTGTTTTGTTTTCCTGTGTTGTGTTCACTGTGTAAGCAATGCTTGTGTTAAGCACAACGCAACACAATACAACAACCAACCCACACACACACTTTACAACCCCCGCTGCTGGGGGAAGTCTTGCTGTGTTCTGCTACCAAGCCAGTCGATTCGTACGTGTGCACCCTGGCAATGCACACCACACTCACACTCACAAAGCAAACTACCTACTGTGTAACCACCCCTGTGATGTCACAACAGGAATTGACACAAAGGCTTTCAATGATCTCCTTTGGGCTCTACCACCCCTGTGATTTCACAACAGGAATTGACACAAAGGCTTTCAATGATCTCCTTTGGGCTCAGCCCAATGGTTCACTGTTGTCTTTTGCAAAAAATAGTCTCTTCCCACTTACAACAAGCGTTCGTTTGCCTGTCTGTGTGTGGTGGGTGAGAATGCGAGTGTTGTAGTGTATGTGTTGTGTATGTACCGAGTGCTGTAGACTCTTCACACACTTGTTGTCGATTGTCGTGGAGCTACTCGGAAACCGAGTTCTTGTCCTTGTTGACCTATTGGACACCACACAACACGTTTGTAGTGCTTGAGTGTGATGTGGGATGTGTGTTTCGTTTGTGTTGAACGAAAATGAAAATCGTCCAAAAATCACACTCCTTTTTGGCTCTCCTGTGTTAGTTGTACACGTATTATCCTTGGCCTATGTCTTGTTTGACTGGCCTACCACCCCCATAAGAGATGGCCACCTTGTTTGGTGTAGGATGTGTGTCGTTTGTGTAAACAGGTTTTATGCCAAATGAATAGGTTTATTAAATATGTCTGTATTTCGTCTGTCTGTTTTCTTCTGCCTCTTCACACGCTTGTACGTTTCTTCAACGTTTGTGTGTCTTACGTGCTTGTGGCAGTTCAAACTAAAGTTAGAGGGTGTGTTTTTTTGTTATTCTCCTCGTGAGGAGTGTGTGTAGGGATGAGTGTAGGAGGATTGATAGGGAACTGACAGGGGGACTTTTCCACTCCCTGTATGTTGCCTATAAATCACTCCCCAGACCCGACAATATGTCGACAATCGATTCAGTGTGCACGACAGTGATTCTGCCCCACTGAGTACACTTTTTATGTCCCCTACACACTCCAAACTCACAACTGTAGGTGTCAAAACTGTACACACAACGAGTGTCTTGCCGTGCCGCTCTGTGGGCCTCTGTGCAAGATTTCACTGTTGTTTTTGTGTACTGCAAGCTCCTAACACCTCCCCACCTCCTTTCCTACACTCCTTCACTACCTTTCCTTCTTTCTTTGCTTGGGGAAGTGGCTTTTTTCAAATTGCTGAAATGAAATTTGGAGGATACGAAAATCTAGGCTGGGACTCCACTTTTGTAGGTTATATTCAAAAGATATTATTTAATGCAAGCCGGGGTATTTATCCATCCAATTCCACAGCACTCTGAAAATAACCTAATCTTCCTCCTCTACAAAGAGAGGAAACCAGTATGGGACTGTCAGAGCCAAGCAACAAAAAGGAAAAAGAGAGGCAATTTCCTATGTCACCCCTAACGATAACATTATCAGGCTTAAAAAAGTAGTTCCTGCTATGAATCATAATATTATCGTTTTCAAACCGGCTCAAAAGTATATAAATAAAAACGGATATAACTACATCTTTACGAGTTATAGCTCTTTTATATATCACTGTGTATAGGGGTATAAGAAAAGGTCGCATATTTACCTATCTGCGCCTACATGTGAGCTGTGCTCACGACGTAAGTTTTTGAGGCAAGTTCAAGTTTTGTGGAGGGCCCCCGAGAGCTGGTTCAATTTCATTGGTAGCGAGTGAGTGTCGAGTGTGTCCTAGTAGAACTTGAATGGAACTTCAGGAAGTAACATGATCATAGTGGCCGGCTAGTCAGAAAATCTGCATTGTAGATATCATAGTAATATGGGGAAAAAAGGAAGTTGGGCGGCGCAGTAGCCTGATAAGAGTCCAAACGTCAAATACTATGATTACTAGAGTCCAGGCTGTGGTACTAGAAAAACTACAGTGACTGTAAATAGGTTGGTCACTAGTACAAGGTTATGAAGATACTTGAACTGGTTGGGTATTGGAGTAGTGTGCAGGCGCAGATAGGTAAATATGTGACCTTTTCTTATACCCCTATACACTGGCAGTGATGTATAGATGAGCTATATCTCGTCAAGATATAGTTATATCCGTTTTTATTTATATACTTTTGAGCCGGTTGAAAACGATAATATTACGATTCATAGCCGGTACTACTTTTTTAAGCCGGGTAATATTATCGTTAGGGGTGACATTGGGGAATGGCTTTCTGTTTCCTTTTTGTTGCTTGGCTCTGACAGTCTCCTACATTTTCCGCCATACTGGTCCTCTCTTTGTAGAGGAGGAAGATTAGGTTATTTTCAGAGTGCTTTGGAATTGGATGGATAAACACCCCGGCTTGCATTAAATAATATCTTTTGAATATAACCGACAAAAGTGGAGTCCCAGCCTAGATTTTATATCCTCCAAATTTCATTTCAGCAATTTGAAAAAATCCACTCCCCCAAGCAAAGGAAGAAGGAAAGGTAGTGGAGGAGTGTAGGAAAGGAGTTGGGGAGGTGTTAGGAGCTTGCAGTACACAAAAACAGCAGTGAAATCTTGCACAGAGGCCCACAAAGCGGCACGGCAAGACACTCGTTGTGTGTACAATTTTGACACCTGCAGTAGTGTGTTTGGAGAGTGTAAGGGTGCATAGAAAGTGTATTCAGTGAGGCAGAAACACTATAGTGTACACTGAATCGATTGTCGATACATTGTCGAGTCTGAGGAGTGATTTATAGGCAACCTACAGGGAGTGGGAAGACCCCCCTGTCAGTTTCCTGTCAACACTCCTACACTTATCCCTACACATACTCCTCACGAGGAGAATAACAAACAATTACACACTCTGACTCTAGTTTGTACTGCCACAAGCACGTAGCACACACAAACGTTGAAGAAACGTAAGAACGTGTGAAGAGGCAGAGAAAAACAGACAAGCGAAACACAGACAGAAACCTATTCAATTGGCACAAAACCTGTTTATACAAACAACACACATCCTAAGGTGGCCATCTCTTAGGGGGATGGTAGGCCAGTCTAACAAGACATAGGCCAGGGAATTTACGTGTGGATTGGACACAGGAGAGCCATAACGGAGGGTGTTTTTGGGACGATTTTTCTTCGTTCAAAACAAACAAAACACACATCTCACATCACACTCAAGCACTACAAACGTGTTGTGTGTCAAATAGGTCAGCAAGGACGAGAACTCGGATACCGAGCGGCTCCCAAGACATCAGCAGCAAGTGTGTGAAGAGTCAGCAGCACTCGGTACACACACACACACACACACATACACACACACGAAAACACTCACAAACACCCCCCCCCCCCTAACTCAAAAAGGCAATGCTTCGGTTGGTTTTTGAGTTGGGAGAGAACCTTTTACGAAAGGAAAAGAACAGTGACCTATTGGGCTGAGCCCAGAAATGCTCATTGAAAACCTTTTGTACGTTCTCTATTGGGTACACCCAGGGGTGTATAGGTAGCAAATAGACTTGTTTGTGAACAACGAGTGTGGTGTGCATTGCCAGGGTGCACCAGCAAACGTCGACTGGCTTGCGAGTAATTCAGCAAGGCTTTCCCCTAGGAAAAGGGGGGAGGTGAGTACACTCATACCTTCAAGTTGACTGACAGTTGGTGTGTGTGTGGGGTTGGAGGACGCGAACGACCTGCAACCCACACTGAACACCAGAAGACTGCTAACAACAAGCTCGTGGAACGGGCACTAGACCGGCTAGACAAAGCCACAACATTCGACTTTGGCAGATATAACCCGCAAGTCAACATTGATTATGGCGAGGGTATTCTATTGTTGTTGGGTTACACTTGCTTGGACAGCACAGTTGGGCAGTTCAGCCTGACTGCAGCGGACACCAAACAAATTTTAGCCAACAAAGCTAGTCGGTGGGCTTCTCAAGACTTACTTACCCACCGATGGTGGCTCTGCCATCACTGCCGTATGTGACTTGCACTTCATTCGCAATACGGATTCGTAAAATGTCGCTGATGGTCTGTGCTACTAGCTCACACATGGCACAAAAATTGCACCAGTATAGCTTGACAGCCGGATGGGGAGTGATTTTCTCCTCCACGGCTTTCCCACCTTTGACATATTTTTCGAAAACCATATTGGCTTTGAAGTATTTGAACGTCATTGCCATCTTTCCCACCCAGGTCCACTGTCCCTGTTCGAGTGTGTCGAGCAGTTCATTCAGGGTATCCCGAGCTTGGGCAGCTTGCGGTGTGTTGTCTCCTGAGGGGAGAAGGTGTTGTTTCCAGCTCTTGGTCTCAGATAGTGTTAGGTTCCAATGTTACGGCGACCGCATTCCCTATGTTTCGTGCTGACACGATGTTCCAAGCCTGTAGCTCAGAAATCAAGGCTAACAACCCTGCCGAGTTTGGCCAACGTGTGTCCGTGGGAAGTTCTTTATCTGCTTCAGCTGAGAATGGGAAGGTGAGAGCAGGTTGTTGATCCTTTTCGACGAACAAGGTATTCAGCAAGGCTGGATACTTGTGGTGGTTGATTTGCCACGCTTCGTCTAAACGGGTATCTCTCATGGCTGCCAGAGCCCTGTATAGTTCAATGACGTGTTGGATGGTCATGGTCACCGTGCCGTTGGCCGTGAGGCTCGGGTTGTACTGATTCATCAGTCCGAGTGCCCCTTGTGTCGTGCCGTCATTATACATGCACCTGTACCATTCCGCATCCTCTTATTTATTGTTAGGGAAGAGAGGTGTCGAGTTTTCATGGTAGTTTATCCCATGTTCCTTCTCGTCGAGAGGATTGCTTGGCCATCCCTCTGGAGGACCTCGGTATCGCTCCGCCACGACCTTAGTCTTAACTGAACGAGCAGGGATTATCAGCCCATTGTCAGGCCCTCTCCATGGGGAGCGAGGGATAGGATCCTCCTGCCCTCTACTTCCTCCCCTTGCAGGAGTGGTAAAGCCTTCGGCGCCTGAGGCGGGTGGATTGTTAGTGTCTGTGCCCTCAGACATGTCCAAACGAATTGCTGTGGTTGACTTCGTAGTGTAGCCTAACCACACATTGTCTGTTTTGACGTTCATGGGCTTGAAACGAGCAGTGTCGTGTGTTTCTTGTGTAAGTGTGGTTTCGTGTTTGTTCTGCTTTTCTGTGTTGTGTTCGTTGTGTGATCAATGCTTGTGTCAAACACAACCCACGACAATGCAACAACCAACCCACACACACACCAACTGTCAGTCAACTTGAAGGTATGAGTGTACTCACCTCCCCCCTTTTCCTAGGGGAAAGCCTTGCTGAATTACTCGCAAGCCAGTCGACGTTTGCTGGTGCACCCTGGCAATGCACACCACACTCGTTGTTCACAAACAAGTCTATTTGCTACCTATACACCCCTGGGTGTACCCAATAGAGAACGTACAAAAGGTTTTCAATGAGCATTTCTGGGCTCAGCCCAATAGGTCACTGTTCTTTTCCTTTCGTAAAAGGTTCTCTCCCAACTCAAAAACCAACCGAAGCATTGCCTTTTTGAGTTAGGGGGGGGGGGGTGTTTGTGAGTGTTTTCGTGTGTGTGTATGTGTGTGTGTGTGTGTGTACCGAGTGCTGCTGACTCTTCACACACTTGCTGCTGATGTCTTGGGAGCCGCTCGGTATCCGAGTTCTCGTCCTTGCTGACCTATTTGACACACAACACGTTTGTAGTGCTTGAGTGTGATGTGAGATGTGTGTTTTGTTTGTTTTGAACGAAGAAAAATCGTCCCAAAAACACCCTCCGTTATGGCTCTCCTGTGTCCAATCCACACGTAAATTCCCTGGCCTATGTCTTGTTAGACTGGCCTACCACCCCCCTAAGAGATGGCCACCTTAGGATGTGTGTTGTTTGTATAAACAGGTTTTGTGCCAATTGAATAGGTTTCTGTCTGTGTTTCGCTTGTCTGTTTTTCTCTGCCTCTTCACACGTTCTTACGTTTCTTCAACGTTTGTGTGTGCTACGTGCTTGTGGCAGTACAAACTAGAGTCAGAGTGTGTAATTGTTTGTTATTCTCCTCGTGAGGAGTATGTGTAGGGATAAGTGTAGGAGTGTTGACAGGAAACTGACAGGGGGGTCTTCCCACTCCCTGTAGGTTGCCTATAAATCACTCCTCAGACTCGACAATGTGTCGACAATCGATTCAGTGTACACTATAGTGTTTCTGCCTCACTGAATACACTTTCTATGCACCCTTACACTCTCCAAACACACTACTGCAGGTGTCAAAATTGTACACACAACGAGTGTCTTGCCGTGCCGCTTTGTGGGCCTCTGTGCAAGATTTCACTGCTGTTTTTGTGTACTGCAAGCTCCTAACACCTCCCCAACTCCTTTCCTACACTCCTCCACTACCTTTCCTTCTTCCTTTGCTTGGGGGAGTGGCTTTTTTCAAATTGCTGAAATGAAATTTAGAGGATATAAAATCTAGGCTGGGACTCCACTTTTGTCGGTTATATTCAAAAGATATTATTTAATGCAAGCCGGGGTGTTTATCCATCCAATTCCAAAGCACTCTGAAAATAACCTAATCTTCCTCCTCTACAAAGAGAGGACCAGTATGGCGGAAAATGTAGGAGACTGTCAGAGCCAAGCAACAAAAAGGAAACAGAAAGCCATTCCCCAATGTCACCCCTAACGATAATATTACCCGGCTTAAAAAAGTAGTACCGGCTATGAATCGTAATATTATCGTTTTCAACCGGCTCAAAAGTATATAAATAAAAACGGATATAACTATATCTTGACGAGATATAGCTCATCTATACATCACTGCCAGTGTATAGGGGTATAAGAAAAGGTCACATATTTACCTATCTGCGCCTGCACACTACTCCAATACCCAACCAGTTCAAGTATCTTCATAACCTTGTACTAGTGACCAACCTATCTACAGTCACTGTAGTTTTTCTAGTACCACAGCCTGGACTCTAGTAATCATAGTATTTGACGTTTGGACTCTTATCAGGCTACTGCGCCGCCCAACTTCCTTTTTTCCCCATATTACTATGATATCTACAATGCCGATTTTCTGACTAGCCGGCCACTATGATCATGTTACTTCCTGAAGTTCCATTCAAGTTCTACTAGGACACACTCGACACTCACTCGCTACCAATGAAATTGAACCAGCTCTCGGGGGCCCTCCACAAAACTTGAACTTGCCTCAAAAACTTACGTCGTGAGCACAGCTCACATGTAGGCGCAGATAGGTAAATATGCGACCTTTTCTTATACCCCTATACACAGTGATATATAAAAGAGCTATAACTCGTAAAGATGTAGTTATATCCGTTTTTATTTATATACTTTTGAGCCGGTTTGAAAACGATAATATTATGATTCATAGCAGGAACTACTTTTTTAAGCCTGATAATGTTATCGTTAGGGGTGACATAGGAAATTGCCTCTCTTTTTCCTTTTTGTTGCTTGGCTCTGACAGTCCCATACTGGTTTCCTCTCTTTGTAGAGGAGGAAGATTAGGTTATTTTCAGAGTGCTGTGGAATTGGATGGATAAATACCCCGGCTTGCATTAAATAATATCTTTTGAATATAACCTACAAAAGTGGAGTCCCAGCCTAGATTTTCGTATCCTCCAAATTTCATTTCAGCAATTTGAAAAAAGCCACTCCCCCAAGCAAAGAAAGAAGGAAAGGTAGTGAAGGAGTGTAGGAAAGGAGGTGGGGAGGTGTTAGGAGCTTGCAGTACACAAAAACAACAGTGAAATCTTGCACAGAGGCCCACAGAGCGGCACGGCAAGACACTCGTTGTGTGTACAGTTTTGACACCTACAGTTGTGAGTTTGGAGTGTGTAGGGGACATAAAAAGTGTACTCAGTGGGGCGGAATCACTGTCGTGCACACTGAATCGATTGTCGACATATTGTCGGGTCTGGGGAGTGATTTATAGGCAACATACAGGGAGTGGAAAAGTCCCCCTGTCAGTTCCCTATCAATCCTCCTACACTCATCCCTACACACACTCCTCACGAGGAGAATAACAAAAAAACACACCCTCTAACTTTAGTTTGAACTGCCACAAGCACGTAAGACACACAAACGTTGAAGAAACGTACAAGCGTGTGAAGAGGCAGAAGAAAACAGACAGACGAAATACAGACATATTTAATAAACCTATTCATTTGGCATAAAACCTGTTTACACAAACGACACACATCCTACACCAAACAAGGTGGCCATCTCTTAGGGGGTGGTAGGCCAGTCAAACAAGACATAGGCCAAGGATAATACGTGTACAACTAACACAGGAGAGCCAAAAAGGAGTGTGATTTTTGGACGATTTTCATTTTCGTTCAACACAAACGAAACACACATCCCACATCACACTCAAGCACTACAAACGTGTTGTGTGGTGTCCAATAGGTCAACAAGGACAAGAACTCGGTTTCCGAGTAGCTCCACGACAATCGACAACAAGTGTGTGAAGAGTCTACAGCACTCGGTACATACACAACACATACACTACAACACTCGCATTCTCACCCACCACACACAGACAGGCAAACGAACGCTTGTTGTAAGTGGGAAGAGACTATTTTTTGCAAAAGACAACAGTAAACCATTGGGCTGAGCCCAAAGGAGATCATTGAAAGCCTTTGTGTCAATTCCTGTTGTGAAATCACAGGGGTGGTAGAGCCCAAAGGAGATCATTGAAAGCCTTTGTGTCAATTCCTGTTGTGACATCACAGGGGTGGTTACACAGTAGGTAGTTTGCTTTGTGAGTGTGAGTGTGGTGTGCATTGCCAGGGTGCACACGTACGAATCGACTGGCTTGGTAGCAGAACACAGCAAGACTTCCCCCAGCAGCGGGGGTTGTAAAGTGTGTGTGTGGGTTGGTTGTTGTATTGTGTTGCGTTGTGCTTAACACAAGCATTGCTTACACAGTGAACACAACACAGGAAAACAAAACAAACACGACATCTCACTTACACAAACAACACACGACACTGCTCGTTTCGACCCCACAAGGGGCACAATCCAAATTGCGTGACAGGCTCTAACACGAGATCATCCACCGCAATACGTTTAGACATGTCTACGGGAACGGACACAACCGACCCACTCGCCTCAGGCGCAGGCTTTGCCACTCCAGCAAGGGGAGGAAGCAGAGGGCAGGAGCCTCAGACACCCATCCCTCGCTCCCCATGGAGGGGACCTGACAATGGACTGGTGATACCACCTCGTACTGTTAAGTTCAGGATTATAGAGGATCGATACCGAGGTCCGCCAGAGGGGTGGCCGGGCACCCCCCTTGACGAGAAAGAACATGGAACTAACTACCATGAGAACTCACAACCTCTCTTTCCAAATAATAAGTACGAGGAGGCAGATTGGTACAGGAGCATGTACAATGACGGCACAACTCAAGCGGCACAACCTCACTGCACATGGCACCTCGACCATACAGCACGTCGTCGACTTATACAGGGCTCTAGCAGCAGTAGTACTACGAGATACGTTGCTAGATGAAGCGTGGCAAATCAACCACCAAAAGTACCCTACATTAGTCAACACTTTATTGTTGAGAAGGATCAACAACCCTCACTCACCTTGCCATACACAGCAGCCACAGACAAAGAACTTGCTACTGACACCCGTTGGCCGAACTCGGCAGGGTTGCTATCCTTGATCTCCGAGCTGCAGGCTTGGAATATAGTCTCAGCGAGAAACTTAGGGGCTGCGGTTGCAATATGGAACCTAACCCTAGTATCGGAGACAAAGAGCTGGAAGCAACACCTTCTCCCACCGGGAGACAACACTCCACAAGGCCAACAAGCCAAAGACACACTCAATGACCTGCTCGATACAATCGAACAGAATCAGTGGACATGGGTGGGCAGAATGGCAATCAAGTTTAAGTACTTCAAGGCCAACATGGTTTTCGAAAAATATGTCCGAAGTGGGAAGGCGGTGGAGTCGAAAGTCACTCCACACCCAGCGGTCAAGCTATACTGGTGCAACTTTTGCGCCATGTGTGAGCTTGTCGCACAAACCATCAGCGACATTCTTCGAATCCGTCTGGCAAACGAGGTACACGTTACATACGGTGGGGATGGAAGACCCACCATCGTTCCAGAAGGAACGACGTTCATATTCTTCCACAAAACGCTTGTTGTTCCGCCTCCGGGCAACAGTGTGGGTGGGGGACACAACCGAACTCCAACCACCACTGAACAGCAGAAGACTGCTAATAACAAGCTAGTCGAACAAGCACTGGCTCGACTGGACAAAGCCACAACATTCGACTAAGGCAAGTATAACCCGCAAGCCAATATTGAGTATGGTGAGGGTATCTTGCTACTGTTGGGCTACACTTGTTTAGATAGCACGGTTGGGCAGATTAATCCAGTCGGGAAACTTGCTGACTCCCATGAGACCTCACTACCTGCTGGAACAGTTCGTCAAAGGTGCGAATTGGGGATACATGTGCGATCCCGACATTGTCGCGGACCCTGTGTCAGCTATGGCACAACGCATGTGGGACGCGAATGTCTCCCATAACGAAATAGTCGACCTCCCACAAAAACTCATCACACCCCTGGTTCGGGCTGACTTGGCGACATTGTTGATAGCGGTGCTCAAGGGCATAGCTAGAGCAACGACCCAAAAAGGCCGAACAGGAGAGGCATACATTCGACAGGTCGTGTCGCAAGCACAAGACGCCGATGACAAGACATTCACGCTTCAAAGCTTTCGTGTCAATCGGTTGGTCGAAGTATCCAAGTGGGATAACACATTTGTGGATAAGATATTCGGTCTCGCGAGCAATCAGGACGAACGCCTGCGAAAGGCAACACTCCTACTGCAAGCAATGCAATCTGTGGGCCTTTCGTTGCCGGATCACCAATCCAAGGCAAACGAACCCCAGTTTGATATTTTGACCTTTGTCACATCCAGCTCGTGGGGGGATCACTCGTATACGGGGTCCAGCCCCTATCAGCAATCCTCTTCGAGCTCGTCCAGCCCATACTGGTCATCATCATCGAGCTCGTCGAGCTCTTCGAACCCATATTGGGGACAAAGCTCGTCGAACCCATACGCATCCACATCATCCCCAGTGGGGGGTAGCCCCAATCCATATACTCAACAACCCACTTCAGGATTTCATTCTCCGCCTCCGGTGTGACATCGCCGCCTCACACCTATCAACCACCACAGTTCACTATGCCCATATACATGCCACCTCCCATGCTACCCCCCATATTACCTCCCGCACCGCTGGCAAGTCAGACACAAGGGGCTCCGCCCTCACGTCAGCCTGCGGGGAAGAAGAAGAAAACACGACCCATCGCACGCCAGACCAATCAACCTCTCAGTGGCATGCCCATCGATCAGGGTCCGGCTAATTGTCCATATGTGATACAACGGTTAGACAGACGTCGACTGGGCACCGCACCAGCGGTCAAGTCTAACACCCTTTGCGACTATTACCACCACGCTCTTGCTTTCAACGGCATAGCGGACCGTCGATTCTGGGTATGGCCTTGCCTCATGGGTGAGTCGTGTCAACGATGGCACACACCCCACAACATCCAATAGCGATGAAAAGGTACATACGCCGATACAAGGCGGGAGAGTCGAAGGTCAGAAGGCCGGAAGATGGTGATTGGGTGCCCTGTCCAAAACAGCAGGCACACATGAACCTCCCATTTCCGGACGTGGATGAACACGGATGGGTCTCGCTGATGCCAAACGGGCACGTGGGGAGTTGGTGCGCCGCCTTCGATGCGGAGGCCGACATGCTCAAGAGCCCATTTCCGATGGCGGACAAGTTTGCGGCATACATGCCAGGGCAGGAGACACTCCTGACCCAGACGGGTACGCCCGCCGCACGCAAACGCAAACGCAAACGCTCACAACACGTCACGTGTGGTGTGCAGGCCAAGGCCAGCAAGCAGGACAGAAGTCCTCCAAGAAACGCAAGTGGAAGAGCTAGACGATCAGAGAGGACACACCTCGTGCACAAGTTCCTGAACACTACTTTCGACTTCAACGCCAAGTCGCTGCCGCGCCTCATCAGCGACGTGGTGCGCAAGAGCGCACACACCTGCTTCGACTGCTGCCAGAGAAAGACCATCGAAGGCTACTGCAACTACTGCTTTGTGCATCACAACCGCCACCGTCTGATTACGCCCTTTGCCGCGTGCAGACGTATGGGGCGGACGTCTTTCCCCGTGCCCAGGACTACACGAGACCCTATCGTGGCTTTGTCGTATATACCGGCTTACCGCTTCCGGCAAGCATATGAGGACGCGGGCTGGCCGGTAGTGGAAGCTGGCAAGTGGACCAGTTACCTGTGGCTGGCCGGAGCCGAAGAAACGGCTGCCCGTTTTCTGCCTCGTTTCCACAAGGCGCTGTACATTACGGATTTTTAAATCTTCTTCTACCAATCTTTTTAATTAAAAGCGAAATGCTCTGGGAAGCTGCCAAGTTCATTTTCTTCTTGCCTGTCCTGTTCTTCGTAAGTCAGAATAGGGGTCAGGAGCTCGAAAGGAGGCATTGTCTCTTCTTCGGTACGGCAACTGCACCAACTGTCTCGTCCAGTCCAGGCTGGAGCGCGCTTGTTGTGTCTGGAGCGAGCTGTCCAAGAACTGCAAATCCGTCGCGGACGCCCTCCAGATCGCTCACGACAGCGGCGACGCTTGGTACAAGGGGCTGGTCACTGACCCTGGCCGGTGCCCGTCGTGAGCGGGCGCCCCAGTCAGTCGCGAACTGGCTCACGACCTCCGCCGCCACTTCTGGTGTGCAGACCCATGTACCGACGCGTTGCCCGCGTTGTTTCGGGAATTTGAATTTCGAAATGTGACCGTTGGTTACCCTGTAGGGGTGTAGCTCAAGGTGCCTGCGAATTCGTTCCGCGCAACGGCTAGGAGTCAAAAAAGGAAAAGTTTTCCCGGCAAAATCAATGAGTGAAATTTTGCCGTCAGGTGCCACTCGGCATGGCTTGGTCTGGTCCATCCTCTTGAGCACTTGAGCACTTGGGGACTTTCAATAAAGTCGGATTGTGAGCTTTTGATTCTCAAATCGCCTAGCAGAATTGTATAAACCGCGTGATCTGAGCGGCTGGTGTAGAATCGGCCGTATCAAGGGCCGTACTGGCATGACTGGCAAAACGATAGGAAGCCTTCACGGAAAAAATGGAATCGAGCGTTCCGCGCCAGAAACTGGGCCGGCGCAGTTCTGCTGCATGGTGCTGCAAATTTGCCGCGAAAAATTCCACGGCCTGCCGGCGTAACAGTTCGGCTCTGGTCTCGCGGGGCAGCTGTGTGAGCCTAGGCGGGATCACGTATTTCAAGTCACCCAGGACTCGCGCGTAGTCCGAGGCCAGCCTTTCGCCATGTTGCACAATGGCTTGCACAATCTTCACCAAGTCCGGCTCGTGCAGGGACGGCGCCGCCTTGCTCATCACTTTAATTTTGTCGTAGAACATCTACCAAAAAAGAACACATCTTAATAAAAGCACAGACGTGACAAGCATACCTGCGTCTTGAGATTGCCGAGTCCTTCTTCCTTGTTTTCGTACTCGAGCGTGTGGCCTAAAACCCGGCTGAAAAACACCGGCCGGGCCACGAGCGAATGGTTTCCGTAGAGCTCCCAGGCCACATTGGCGAAGATGGCTCGCAGCAGGTGAGGACGAGAAATGCGGAACTCGCTCTTGGAGCGCTCTTGATAGAAGTGTGTCAGGTCTTCGAACGTATTCTTAAAGCCTCCTCCTTTCAGGGCCGCGCCCACTTCGCTGTTAGGCATCACTTGGCTGGGCCTGTCGATGTTCTTCTTGTGGCCAGCAACCACCAAGCTCTGCATCCACGGGAGCGTGCTGACCTTCATTTTTTTCGTCGGTGGCATGGCAATGGGCTGGTCGTCCTCTTCCGCCAGGATCTCTGCCCGGTGCGAGGTCCAGCTCAAGTAATCCGACTTGGGCCTTTCGCCTTTCAGCAGCATGCTAGCGCCGGGCGCCATCTTGGCCCGGTGCTTAAAATGGTTCTGATAGAGTCTTGGTAATCGCTTTGGTCGTCCGGGTCTTTTAGGGGGTCTGCACCTTTCTTCGCCGCCCGGTGCTGCAAGCCAATCTCCGTAAACGTCATATACTGATCGTCCTCCACCGGGCCAAACTCGCTAAAGCGCCACAACTCAGACATTCTGCACCCGAGGATAGACAGCAACAGAAAGGACTGCAGGGCCCAGAGCGGGTGTCTCTCGCTGGGCGCAAAGGGGCCGTCGTTGGCGCGCTTCGCTTCCGGGTCCTCGATCGCGAAGCAATCTGCCACCGCGAGCATGGCTCGGTAGAGCTCGTCCAAAAACGCACACCAGGGGTCCAAGTAGAGCACGTGCCTCTTCTTGAGGTTCTTCATCAACTTCTTGCCGGTCTGCAGAACTCCCTCCGAACTCGCGTCCCTGTCACGAAAAAGCGTCCCTTCCGTGAACCACTGACAACGAAGTCCTCGCCCCAGACACAGCGCGAGGGCTGCTCCTTGCCCTTTTGGTTCTGTCTCTGGGTGGCCAGAATCAGCCAGTTGCTTCGGAAAAGGCCGTAATCTTGTCCTCTCGCAGAGAGGTTGGGCTTGGTAGCGTCGACCAGGTCGTTTATGAAGCTCACAAACTGGTCCACGTCTTTGCGAAGCCGCAGAAAGATCATGCAATAGGCAAGCAGACACTTGGTGAACGGCCCGGCGCTGAGATTCGGTAACCCCAACTTCACCCAGCCGTCCTCGTCACCGAACAGAACCTTGCGAAAGGTCGTGTTTTTGCCCTTTGCCAGGTCGGCGGAGCTGCTAGGGAACAGCAGGCCGCCCCCTGGCTTCTCTATAATGACAAAGTCCACTTTGCCCGCGTGATGGCACGAAACCAGGTTTTCTTTGTCCAGCCCGCTGTCCTTGAACCGTTTGTACGCGTACAGGACGTCGTCGAGCTCCCCGTCTTCCTTCGCCATGCACTCGCTCCAGTGCCCCTTGCGCGAATTGATGACCTTGGCCAGAACGGGCGGGGCGGCGTGCCGGGCGGGGTCGACCCCGAGCGAGTACAGGTGCGCCCTGTCGAGCACCTCGTCCCGGTAAGAACGGAGGAGGTCCAGAGCGGCCACAAAGTTGTCTGGTAGGTCCGCCCACTCCTGCGGGCTCATTTTCGTCTTGAGCGGCAGGCGTTCCCAGACCGGCACCGGCTTCTGACCGTCACGGATTTCTTGTAGTGTGGTGTTGTTAAAGGCGTCAACCACCTGTTGGGGCGGGGCATCGCTCATGGTTACCACTTTTAGGTGGCTGGGCTCCGCGCCGAGCCGGCCACTCGCGACCCATTTCACCATAATCCTTTCCTTTTAATGACTAGGCGGCACAAGATTTGTTTTTTCAGCAATAGCCACAACACCCGCGGCCGGCGTCTTTTTCTTTTTTTTCTTTTTCTTTTTCTTCTTCTTGGCGTGCGGGCCAGACAAAAGATGACTCGTGAGTGGTCGCGCGAAGCCGCTGCCGTTCAGTGAACCACATAAGGGGATGAAATCCCAGCCTTGTTCTTCGCACACGAGAGCAAACATGGCGTTGGCGCGGTGGCGACTCTCTAACTGTTTCGGCTCCGGCACTTGCAAAGCTAGCTCTTCTTCGCCCAGCAACAGAAGGAAAGCCCTCAGCAACGTCTAATAACTCACGAAACATCTTCTCTCCCACCCATACCACTCCCTCAGCTTCTTCAGCACTTTGGGCCAACAGGCGTCGACTTTTTTGAAGAGGCGTTCCAGCTCCTCTAGCGTCTCTTGGCTTGGTTCTCGCCGGCTCCGGCCGCAGCCTAGCAGGTGGCACAGCTGGCTGGCCTTGCGATGGTTAAGGGCCCCAGCTTCTCTCTGCGCCAGATGTACGCGAGGCAAGCGGGCGTCGGGCTCTGTGCCCGCCACTTGTGGACCAGGCGCCTCGCCTGTGCTAACAAGGCCGGGCTGACACACGACGCAGATTGATTCACACCTCGAAGGTTGAATGTCTCTCTTGTTATCTGACGAAAACGAGAAAGTCTCGTGTAGCCGACATGTCTGGGAGGGGCCGATTGCTCTCGGGGCATCTGGCCGTTGACTAGCTATAGCCAGCATTGCGACGTGTACAGCTCGTGCTCTGTTTTCACTAATCCGCACTTGGAGCAGTACGTACCGGTTGTTGCTTGTTGCTGAAGGTCCAGACGTGTTCGCAGGACATGTATAAAAATGACGGCTGGCTAGCGAGAAAGAAATGAAACAGATTTCGAACCGCGAGCGTTTAATGTTTGATGTTTGAAGTACAAGGGAGGGAGGAGTTGCCAGTGACACGCGCACACAAAATAAAGATGGAGGGCACCGAATCTTACAAGGGCAAGTGTTTGCACTGCTCGTACGGCTGCGCGCGGGGCAACGGCAAGTGGTTTGGGCTGCCGATAGCACACGCGGGCGAAGAATTGTTCGTCTGGGGCCACTTTTGTACTATAGGATGCGCGGCTGCGTTCGCAGATTATGGGATTGCCGAGACGCTGCGTTCACGATCAATGGACCTCTTGCACTCGTTCCTCAGAGTCAATCTGCACAAGCAGCTAATCCAACCGGCCCCGCCGCGCCATGAACTTGTGGATTACGGAGGACCTCTGGACATCTCGGCTTTCAGGGCCGTGGGGCGGGTAGTCAATTGGTACGTACCAGTGCACAGAAAGGAGACACAAAAGACGTTTATTAGTAAGCTCTCTGGCAAAAAGTACATGCTGCGACGTCTTAAGCGCCTGCCTGGGATTCGTCTCTCTTCCGCTTCGTGTTCTTCTTCTTGCGCTTAATAACCACCTTGCGCTGTTCTTCCTCCTCGGCGGCGCTGTCGGTGGTCAGGGCGAGCGGTGCCAGCGTAGGCAGTGGAGGCGGCGGTCCATCCGCGTCGGCCAGAATCGCGTATTTGAGCCACGGACCGCCTTCTCGTTTAAAGACGAGGTGCAGCACATTCGGCGCAGCGCCGACCAAGACTCGACCCGTCTTTTTTTCCTGAAAAGCGCATGACTTGAGCACTTTTTTGCAGGTTTCAAGTGAGTAGACACAGTCGCGCTCGGCAGGTGTCTTCGACAGGTCAGAGCGCAAGAGCGATTCCTTGTCCTCTGCCAGCAGAGCGATGCCACCAAGCGAAGTGCGTGCCAGCCGACTTGCGTCCACCGCCCGCAGCGAGGATTCGGTACAGAGCCTGTCCCCTTCCACAAACAGCCGGCAGTGCGAATTGGACTTGGAATGATGTCGGATCACAGCATTCAGGGCCGGGCCACTAACTTCGACGAGTCGGTCGACATTGGTCCACTCGGTAGTGGGCAGGAAGGCCGCCTCCTGGGACACGAGCAGCGATGTCAAGTCGCTGTAGTGCTGGAACGTTTTGTTGTCGTTCCAGAATTTTACGCAGAGCCTGTTGTCGAGCGTGACGGACAGCTCGAGTGTCATGCCTTCGCGGAACGTGCTCAGCCAACACTGGATTTCCTTCAAGTCGAGCGAAAACACGCATTTTGGACATGAGAGCGAGACGTATTCACCGTTATTTGCGGCGCCTGAGAGAAATGGCACCGTAAACTGGGCAACGAGCCCGTCGGCCGCGCTGCAGAGGACAAGCTTTTTGGCAGTCGCTTCAACCCGGGCTTCCAGCAGCAGCGGGGACAACGAGTCTAGTGCCCGGCGGAAAGCTGTGCCGCTAGAATGCGACCTCCACAGAAAGCGGTAGCTCATTTTTTGACTGAATAATCGTCGCGCTTATTTCCGTTTCCTTTTTTTCGGGTTTCCAACGGCCGCCATTTGAAGTTTGATGTTAAAAGAAGTCGCGTGTATATCTCCCTTGGAGAGAGATCCGGGCCAGAATTCGACCAATGTCCATCGTCGTAGACAACAACCAGGTCAGGGCCTTTGATCCGGCCACCGACCCGAAAAAGCTCCGCCTGTTGGATCAGCCCCGGACCGCGTATGGAAGCATCTTTTCGAACCTGTGCTACGGCGAGAAGAGCCTAACGCTGGTTTTGCCTCCGCTTCAGCTGGCCTGGGACCCGAGCACGTACGACCAAGGCAACAAGTCGGCGAAAACAACCGTCGACCTCGACTTCAAACATGCGCAACAGTTTGGAGAGGTGCAGCGGGCGTACAAAGTGTTGCGCTCTATCGACGACCGGGTTGCCGAGCTCGTGGTTGAACGGCGCGACCAGATTGTCTCGACCATGAAAAAGGCAGGCCCGATATCAAGAAGTGAGGAGCAGGTGCGTGCTGCCTACTAGCCCTGCACTCGGCTTCGCACGAGCCAGAAGTCCGACCGCGCCTGGGCGCCGCGCCTGACCGTCACAGTGACGGGAGCTCGGTTCTTCGGAGGCGGAGATGTTTCCAGATTGCAAAAGGGTGACGTGGTGCGAGCGGTGATCCAAGCGACTGCGCTCTGCAGCAAGGGCGAGAAAGTGACACTTTCTTGGCGCGTTTTGCAGGTTCGCAAACAAGAAGAAAGTAGCTTGGGGTACCCGGACCAGGACCTCTCGGAAAAGGAAATCTGGGGAGTGTCCCTGTCCGGTGAGGAAAACAGCGAGGGCGGCTCCAGTACCATGGACTTGTCTGTAGATTTGGTTTAATTAAACTGTACACATGACACACACATCACCTGTACACGATTGTCTAGCACTAGTGACTGCCTTGGTTCGAAGGTAATAGCAGCCGGCCTTTAAGCCCGATTCCCAGGCAAAGAAATGAGACGAAGACAACTTGCGCTCGGTCGCATTAGCTAAGTAGACGTTGAGTGACTGCGACTGGCACACGTAAGGACCACGCAGCGCAGAGAGTTGCAGCTGGGCCTTCATCGGCACTTCCCAGACGGTCTTGTACATTTGTTTTATGTCGTCTGGTATGGTTGCAATGTCCTGGATAGACCCGTCGTTGCGTAACAATTGCTCTCTGACCGCGGGGGTCCAGAGCCCTCTGCCTTCGAGAGCTCTTACCAGATATCGATTAAGCAGTGTGTGTTCCCCTGCCAAAGTACGTCTGACCATAAGATTGCTAAAGATTGGTTCGAAACTCTCGTTCACTCCCAAGATCTGAGAGGTGCTAGCCGTGGGCATGAGCGCAATTAGGAGGCTATTACGTAGACCATGAGCCTTGATGTCTGCCTTGAGCTCATAATTAACCCATCTGTCAGTCGAGCGCTCCGCGCCCCAGAGGTCCGGCTGCAGCTTGCCTTGCGCGGGGCTACCTTCGAACGCCGGGTAGCGACCCCTTTCTCTGGCTAATTCGGTGCTAGCACTCAAAGCTGCGAAGTAGATCTCGCGCGCGATGCGCTCGTTCAAGGCGGCGGCTTCGGGGCTCTCAAAGGGCAGGTTAAGTTCCGCAAAGAGGTCTGCTAATCCACAAATGCCGAGCCCGACGGGCCTGTGCCCCAAGTTTGACATTTAATTTTTAGCCTCGGGGACGGGGTAAGTCGTTATTTCGACGATCCGATCGAGATTGCGCACGGCACTACGCGTGACAGAGTGGAGGAGGCTGATGTCGACTTTCTTGTCCTCTGTGACGAAGCGTGGCAGGCACAGCGATGCGAGGTTGCAGACAGCGGTCTCTTCGGACGAGCTCACTTCCATAATCTCCGCGCACAGGTTCGAGTTCTTGATGGTGCCCGAGTGCTGCTGGTTGCTCTTGGCGTTGGCATGGTCCCGAAAGATCAAGTAGGGGGTGCCTGTCTCGATCTGTGATCGGAGGATAGCAGACCATAGGTGCCTGGCCTTCACCTTTTGGCCCTGCTGTGTTTTCTCGGCGTGGGTGCAGCGAGACTCCCAGAACTTGCCCCAGCACTCGTCTAGTCCCGGCACCTCGGTCGGACAAAACAGCGACCACCAACCATCATCTCGCACTCGTTCCATAAAAAGCGACGGAATCATCAGAGCCGTAAACAGAACCCGTGCTCTCGTTTCCGCCGCACCTGTATTCTGACGCAGCTGCAAGAAATCGAAGATGTCCTTGTGCCACGCATGTACACAGCAAAGGCTCCTTTTCTACGCCCGGATTGATTGGCGTAACGACTCGTTTCATTAAGGACACGACAGAGAGGCACGATTCTGCTATAGATCCTGCTGCCTGCTGCTCGCACGTTGCCTGCGTACAGCCCTATCCCCCCAGCATGCTTGGAAATGGTCGCACAGTCTTTCACAGTCTCGAATATCCCAGACAGGGAGTCTTCGCGAACTGTCAGAAGGAAACACGACGCCAGCTGCTGGTTCCGGCGCAGGGCCGCGTTAAACAGGGTTGGACTGGCATACGAATACAGCTATCTAGTCGTACGTGTCCCGTATGTGGCGCAAGACGCTGTCTGTGCTTTCTTCCAGGCCGTGGTGCAGAGCCACCGCGATTCGCATATACAAATATTGGGGTGTTTCCACAATTTTGTCGTCGGCGTCTCTAAGAAGGTAGCCTTGCTTGAGTGTGCTGATTCCGAAGTAGTCGAAATTGAAGTCTCTTTCGGGCCTTATCATCTCGTTCAAAACAGTTGCGTGCTTGCTCACAAAGATCGAAAAGCTGGGCACCAACGACAGGCACAGACGGTCCATCGCGTCCCGGAACGTGGCCGGACAACTTTTTTGGAGGTCGCTAGCAACGATTCTGCCACCGAGCAGTGCATAATCAGGATGGTACAAGGCCAACGCCGCACAGCTCGAGGCGGCGAGTCCATCCAATTCGGAGGTCGAGATGCCGTCTCGCAGGCCCGCGATTGTTTGTCGGGCCACCTCGACCGCGCTCGCGCCTGGAAGGTCAGTTGCGAGGAGCGAGATGCGGTGTAGCACTTTGTCAAAAAAAACTGGCTCCAACGAGCCATCTCTTTTTCGGACTTGCATTCGCACGTGCTTACATACGGGCACAAGAGAAAAAAATCATTCTCTGCTAAAATGCTGGAAACCATAGAAAGCAGCCAGAACGGCATTGTCACCAGTAATGCTCCTTTGCCCGTGGCCGAGAAAAGCAAATAGAGAAGTCCGTGCCAAACGCGGTTCTCGGCCCACCAACTCGCTACTATTTGTGGCCGGCTGTCTACCGGCCCGGTTCTTACTGGTAAAAGTGGCACTCGACTCGGCCGGCCCGACCAAAGACAAATTGCGACTACTTGCGATGGTACCGGGACTCGTCTGGTTATCAAGCGTGATGAACAAACAAGAAGAAGGCTTCCTGGGCGGCAAAGTGTGTCTGTGTGTCTGGTTGCATGGCTCAATGGATAAAAAACAAAGACACAAGATTTAATTGTCACAGTTCAAATCCCTCTTGCTGCTTCCTATGTTTTCTAGGCACACTTTTTTTGTTGATAAAATTTCCGGGAAAAGGAACCACACGTTTTTTTTAATAAATGCCCTTTTTTATACGTTCGCGTCGGCAGTCACGTGTTCGCCTTCTAGCCTCTGTCTCTTGTTGCTCTCGTTCTGGTTCTCTTGGGTCTTTTTTTTGCGCTTCGCGTTCTTCATGAGCACCTTGTTTGCGTCCTCCTGGTAGAACTCGTCGTGGTAATAATACTGTATCGCTGCACGTTGTGGACCGAGGCGATTGGCTGTATCGTAAACGTGCGGTAGCTCTCCCTATCGCCATCCTTCTGCGACCTCTCGTTTTTCCCTGTTGAGACATTCTCATAGCCGACGCAGCCCAGCAGGTACGTGAGGGCCGCCTTGTTTGTGGCAAACTGCTTTTTCTTGAAGGGGATCTTGGGCCCGGCGAGGACCGCGTCTTCCGCGAGCTTGCGCACTAGCTTCGATTCAAGCAGCTTGCTGCTGTACACCGCCTTACTATCATTGAACAGGTCTTGGACCGAATTCACCTCGAAGACCTCTGCGAGCCCGTTCACCGCCTTGTACAACCCGACGTGGCTCTTGCACAGCGCGGCAATCTGCCTGTCAGTCATGTCCAGTTGCTCGGCCAGTCTCACGTCGCCTTTCACGAGGGCCAGCTGGTCCAACACGTCCACTTTGTCCTTGCACTGCTGGTAGAAGGACTTAACCTCTTTTACCCACTCGTGCCGTAGCCAGGCAAGGTCGTTTTGTAGCTTGGCGGGATCGCGGACAAGCGCCTGCTGTAGCTTGACGCGCTTTTCCCTGTACTCTGCTTCCGCTTTCTTCAGCACTGTGTGGATGCCAGGGTAGCGAGCAAAGGTGTTCATCATACCGTACTCGATTTTCTCGTCGTCGTTGGGTCCACGAGACCTGAACAGGAAGTCCACGCGTCTGCGAGCGCTCTCGACTGTCAGCAACTGCCACTTCACCACGTCCCTGATCACTACCCCTAGGCGGCAGAGCGGCGGTGGCAGTACCAACTTCTTTCCTTCCTCTTTTAGTTCCTGCTCTTGCTGGATCTTTACTTTCTCCTCTTCTTCCTTCTGTCTCGCCTTGTCGTCTGCTTTCTGCCGGCGCTCCTCGTCCGTCATGATTGGCGGTACGACCACCTGGAAATCCTGGACGAGCCACTCCCACATGGCAGGACCCCTGCAACGCCGCTGCTCCGCCAGGGACGCGATCAGCCGCAGCTTCAGTGAACTGGGCACCTCAACCATCTTGGAAATGCCCGCCTGATCCTCCACCAGCACCCAGTCGTAGCCCCGGTCAATCACGCACCAGGGCAAAAGCACGCCTTTCACTCTGTGCAGGGCCCTCATGCGCGCCTCCTTGGCGGAGTAGTTGGCCTCGTACTGCTTGAAAACCTCGCAGTGTTCCCAGGGCAGAGTCGTCTTCTGCCTGCTCTCGAAACAACGAGGGGCCGGGATCCCGCCTTCGCCAAAGTACGCGCAGATAGTCGGGCCCCTGACCCGGCGCGCTCTCATTAGCATCTGTGCCATGATCCGCGCCGGTGGGCCCAGCCTCGAGATCTCCTTTTTGTACGCGCAGTGCAGGAAGACTTGGTCGACCAGGGTCTGGATATCCACCGCGACGCACATCTTAAGCTTGCTCGTGAAAATCAGCAGGCGGGGCGTCCCGTCGTCTTTGAAGAAATCGTTGATGGTCGACATCAGGAACTTGCTGGTGCTCTTGCAAGTCTGGCCGTCCAGCAACTTGATGAAGTTGCCGTCCTGCCACGTCGCCCTGATCCTGTTTTCTCGCTCGTAGATCTCTTTCTCCTCCTGAGTGCGTTTCTTTGGGTCTCTGTTGACAGTCGTCCGGACGTTGCCTCTCGTGCCGGGCGCGCACGGCCTCACGGACGCGATCTCAGGGAACAGCTTCTGTAGCGTGTCGTACAGGGCCGCCGCCGCTCGCTGGGTGTGGCATGCGACCAGCATCTTGCGTCCGTTGCGCAAGCCGTCTACGATTTTTCCTAGCCAGTCAATGATTCAAATTCGGAAATCACCTCCAGTCCTCTCCGCAGGTGTGGGGGCACGTACTTGTAGTAGTGGAACCGTATGTCATTTTGTGCCTCCTCCAGCGACGCTTTCCCTTCCCTTCTAGCGACTCCGCCCCCGTCGCACAACAACCAGTCGCGCAGGTGACTTGTCGCAGTCCTTGTCCAAAATAAGTACCCTCTCAGCCATCCCGCACAGCGCCCTGAAGGCTTTTCCACACCAGAGAGCGCGCCGCCGTCCGCGATGTGCTGGTTGAGCTTCGCCATGTCGATCTCGGGGGCTCGTACAAACACCGCGTCGTGCACCAGCGTGCTCACGTTGTCTTTGCCAAACTACTCGATCACGCGCATCATCACCTCGTTCTCGAAATGGGTCGTCAGGAAGTGGACGAACCTGCCCCGCAGGTTGTAGAACTTGATGCAGCCGTCGGGGCTCTCTGTCTGGCTCTTGGTCTTCTCGCACCAGGCCCACAGCTTGGGAAAGTACTTGACCAGCCCTTGCACAGCCAGCTTGACGCTACATTGCAGGTCGGCCAGAATGGGGTACGCGTCCATTTTGACGTCCGTAGTGGCACCGGGGAGCCGTATCAGCACTCCACCATGCACGAGGCGAGCATAACGTCCTTGACAAACGCGTCATCCGTAACGTGCACTGACGCCTTGACGCGGCGGAAGAAGCCTTTGCGGTCGGTCACGAACTCCCGCAGCGGCGCCAGATCGGCCGCGGGCGACGACTTGAGCTTCGAGGCCAGCCAGTGCAAGAAGAAGCGCACCGAGTTTCGTATGTCCAGCTCGAGCGTGTCCGACAGGGTGAGCCTCCTCAGTTCCCTTGGCGCCGACTGCAGCCCGTGCTCTGCGTACAAGCGGCAGCCCGGCAGAGCGGCGTCAGGGCACTTTTTGGACTTGCGCGGGGCCTGCATCCCGCGCGGCAAGCGGTACGCCACTTCCAGTTTGCCCTTCTCGTTCACGTTGGTGTATAGAGCCAGCAGGTACCGCCTATAGTTCGGCATCACTCTTTCGTCCTGGAGCAGGTCTCGCACCTTGACCAATTGCAAGTCCGCTGTCTCGTGTAGCACGAGCGCTGTCTTGCCTCCTCCACTCCCGCTGTCGCCCTCTCCGCGCTGCTGTTTCTCCTCTTCGTCCGCGTTCTCTTCTTCTTCATTTTCCACTTCATCCACGTAGAACTCGACGGGCCCGGGCGAAGGAGGCGGCGAGCAGTCCAGTATGGTTTCCTCGTCCATCGCTGGTCACTATACACATAGACGCACGCAGAAACGTTTTTTGCTGTGTTTTTCCTAAGGAGTGAAAATTTGACGGGTTTTGCGATATTTTTTTTTGAAGGGGCGAACATTTTGACGGGTTTTAAGGCACAATTTTTTCGCATTACTCTGCATTCCGGCTCAGGTCACTTACTTGCTTCAGAGAGGAAGCAAGTCTGAGGGCGACAAGGCCAGAACCGAACCAGGCCAGGCACGCGCGCCTGCTCAATGGTGAGGGGAGAAGGGAGAAGGGAGAAGGGAGAAGGGAAAGTAGCGGTTTACGCGTGCCCGCGTGCCGGTTTGAGAAAACAACCCCCCACCCTCCGGTGCCAGTCCAAGGAAAACGACCCCCCCCCCCCCTCCGGTGCCAGTCCAAGGAAAACGACCCCCCCCCCCCCCTCCGGTGCCAGTACAAGTAAAACGACCCCCTCCCTCCGGTGCCAGTACAGGGAAAACGACCCCCCCCCCCCCCCCCCCTCCGGTGCCAGTACAAGGAAAACGACCCCCTCCCTCCGGTGCCAGTACAGGGAAAACGACCCCCCTCCCTCCGGTGCCGCCTACCGCAAAGTCACCCCCCCCCCCCCCTCTCCGGTGCCGGCACGAGAGAAACACTCCCCCCACCCCCCCCTCTCCCGGCCCACAATGTCGGCGGGAAGGGAGAAGGGAGAAGGGAGAAGGGAAAGTAAAGGTCTGCACAATGTCGGCGGGAAGGGAGAAGGGAGAAGGGAGAGGGGAGAAGCGTGCCCGTGTGCCACCTCGACCTAAGCAAACCAAGGGAGTAACGGACGGTACCCAACCACCCTCACAACCAGCCCAGCTGAGAATCACCAAAGTCCAAAGAAAAAAAAATGCACCGAAAAATACCGCTGGTGCCACCGATGGTCCCCGTCCCAAGCGCGCGCGCCGCGTCCTGCCGCGCGGCCGGCTGGCCGCGCTCGTGCCGCCGGCTGGCTACGCGCCACTCCTCTCCGACCCAGCCGCCGTGACCAGGATGGACAGAGCGCGGCCCTCTCTCAACGACCCCGACTGGGAAAACCTGCTGGCAGGGGCCGCTGCCCGAGGGCTCGACACCAACGATCGGCGCCTGCGTCTGGTCTGCTACCCCTACCCGTGGTGCCTACTGACCGCTGCCACGCTGCCGCCCGATGCTGCCCAGCTCCTCTCGCTTCTGGACCTCTGTCTGCTCAGTGCGCCTGCCCGTCAGAGCGTGCCCGACCTACCGCCGGAACTGACTGTTGGCCACGCGGCGCCTAGGCTCCTGGATCCCTACCTGCCGCCAGATTTGTCCCGACTCGTGACTGCCTACCTGCCCACCCCAGCGTACTACAGCCCGCTCCCCAAGGGAACCCTGGCGGGCCTACATGCGGCTCACCGAATGGACCTTTACGACCTTCTTTGCGGTGTGCGCTCGTTTCACCGCTGGCAGGACTGGTTTCACCTGCTGGGATGCAACGGAAGACTGCCTCAACCAACGCCTGCAGACTGTTTTCCAGCGCCTAGCCAAGCGCCTAAGCGCGTTGTAGAATTCAATAAAACATGCTAAATATTTTTGATTGTGACTTGGCATCGGCTGGCCCAAGGCCACCTATACACGCGCAGAGCCAGACTCCGGCGAACAGCCAAGTGCGCCCACCCTTCTTTTTTTAAGGAAGCGGAAACAATGCGGTGGTTCGTTTTTGGATTTGCGCCACCCCACATCTTATAAGAGTACACTTTCTGGTCAAGGTCAAAACAAACCACCCGATTCAAAAGCTCGCGGGCAGCCAAGGGCGCCCAACCTACTTCTCTTTCTTAAACAATCAGGTGGTTCGTTTTTGGCACTTGCGCCACCCCACATCTTATAAGAATACACTTTCTGGTCAAGGTCAAAAACGAACCACTCTCCGGTGCCACCACCCGCCACTGTGGCATCGGATTCGAACCACGGAAATGCGCGCCAAAATCGGTGGCACAAATGTGCCTACCAGGTATCTATACCATGTACTTTCTAGGTAAGGACAGGTTCGAACCACTCATTTTCCAGGGAAGTTTTCCGTGAATAAAAATCAGTGGTTCGAACGTGCCTACCAGGTATCTATAGTCTGCTATCTATGGTCAAGGACAAATTCGAACCACTCACAAAAAAGAGGCGGAAGGGGGCAGGGGGAAGGTCACCCACCTACTACCCTAGTGACCAACTCAGTGTGCCACTACTGCACTTGGCTGGTCACTAGGGTAGTAGGTGGTGGGCCTCCCCCCCCTCCTCTGCCTTCTCCTCTGCCGCTTCTGCCTCTTTTTTTTTGGTGTGTGGTTCGAACGCGCCTACCAGGTATCTATAGCCTGTACTTTCTAGGTAAGGCCAGATTCGAACCACTCATTTTCCCGGGAAGTTTTCAGTGAAAAAAAAAACAGTGGTTCGAACGCGCCTGACAGGTATCTATAGAGTGCTATCTATGGGTAAGGCCAGGTTCGAACCACTCATTTTCCCGAGAAGGTTTCAGTGAAAAAAAAACAGTGGTTCGAACGTGCCTGACAGGTATCTATAAAATGCTATCTATCGGTAAGGCCAGGTTCGAACCACTCATTTTCCCTGGAAGTTTTTAGTGAAAAAAAACAGTGGTTCGAACGTGCCTGACAGGTATCTATCGAGTGCTATCTATGGGTAAGGGTAAATCCGAACCACCCACAAAAAAGAAGCGGGAGGGAGCAAGGGGGGGGGGGGGCACCCACCTACCACCCCAGTGACTAAACTAGTGTTGCACTGGTGCATTTGTCTGATCACTAGGGTAGTAGGCAGGTGGCCCCCCCCTCTGCATCTTTTTTTTTGGGTGGTTCGAACGCTGCCCTTAACACTTATAGAGTAAGTCTCTCTAGTCATGGCAGATTCCGAACCACTTTTTTCCAGCGGAATTTGCATTGAATTTTTTTAATGAGAAAAGGGACGGTTGGGTGGCACCAGTGTTTGTTTTTTAAAGTACATCCACGGGCGGGACTTCTGTGACTGAGAACACGATGTCCTGCTTGAGCCAGCAGTAGGACCTCGCAGTCTCGATGGAGAACAGCGTGGCGTAGCGCGAGCCGCGGTCGAAGAAGAGGAGCAAGCGAAAGTCAAAGCCAAAAGTGTGGCAGTCGTGAACGACGAGTGCCAGCCCGTCGTGACGAGCGAGTAGCTGCGCTAAAGTCGCGCGCCGCTCGGGGCCTAGGAGCACTGGCAGCGCCGAGTGCCTGACGTAGTCACGCAGAGCGTCTATCGAAGTGAGAGAATGTGGGTGCGCCTCCTCGTCTGCGCTGCGAGGCGAATTAAGGAAGTTGAAAAGCGCAAAGTGCAAGCACCAGTAATTCTTCTTGTGCCGGAAGCGCTGCTTGATGCCAGTGTCGTACTCTGCGCCAGGCATGTTGTCCAGCCCAGTCACGTCGCCAGCATGCACGAACTCTTGGCCCGGCCTGCCCAGCACCTTCGAGTACACGTCGGCACGCCAACGACGCGCGCACTCTGCATCGCAGTCTTTGTCCATCCACGTCAGCATGGCAGAAAGGGGCTCCATAGTCCAGCACTCCTCGTTCTCCCACAGGACCCAGATGCAAGGAGTCTTTTCGCCGCGGTCACAGCCGTGCTCTTGCTCTTCTTCTTCGGTGGCTGCTTGTAGCTTGAGGTAGTGGTGCTTCTGGTCAGCCTCTGCCAGTTGCTGCTGCTGCGTCTGTGTCTGTAGTTCTGCTGTCCCTGCCACTTCCGCCTCGGCCGGCTGCCTGCTGGCTGCGGGCATCTCATGCCCGCTGCCGCCTGCTGCTGGCTGTGGCGTCAGCTTCTGTGACTGCAGCTCCACCTTCACTTCCACTTCCGCCTCGGCTAGCTGCCTGCTGGCTGCGGGCGTCTCATGCCAGCTGCCGCCTGCTGCTGGCTGTGGCGTCAGTTTGCGTGACTGTAGCTCCAGCTTGCGTCGCTTGAGACGAGCGCGGTCTCGTAAGTTCTTCTTCCGTCTCTTGCCAGCTGTGGTGGTGTCCAGGACTAGGACAGCGACTGTCGACGTACGTTCGGTCACTGCTGACATGGCTGAGAGTTGCTCCTGGTGTGCCTTGGGTGAAGGCTCTGCTCTGAATTGTGAGGGAGCATCGGGTGTGCCGCCACGGGCGCGCGGGGGGGGGGGGGGGGAAGCACCCCGTCCCAGGGGGGGGGAAGCACCCCGTCCCAGGAGGGACAGCACACCGCGCAGTGGGCCCGGCTCCACCACCAAAAATTTTTTATTGCAGATTCTGATAGCGCGTGGCCTGAACAGTCGAACGCCACTTTTCCCGACTTGAAAGGACGACGATCGAATGCAGGGGAAAGCCGCAAAGTTTGGCCGCCAAAAAACACAGAATCCTCACACCTGAAAAATCATGTGTTTCCTGCCAAGCTGCCGCCATCCAGGAATATTTCGGCATTGCTAAAATCGCACACTGTTGCCTTTTGTACAGGTGGCACCGGTGACTGCAAAAATATATATAACCCGCTGGTGGCACCACCTACTGTAATTATACTAGTTGTGGATTTGGATAACAAAATGCCACTTTTCTCTGTAAACATTGGGACAAAAAGGCAGTAGATTATCCCACTAGTGCAAAATGGCATTTTGTTTTATCAGGCCTATCGACAATTGATTTAAACTTTTACAGAATAAATTTTTTATATTATAGATATTATATATATATATATATATATATATATATATATATATATATATATATATATATTTCTATAAATATAAATAATAATACAAAATCTATGATAGGCCTGATCATATGTATTTCCTTTTTGTCCTATAAATATTTTTAAAAAAATAATACAAAAAACATGTGATAGGCCTGATCATATGTATTTCCTTTTTGTCCCGATCAGGACCGGTCGGGTTAGTAATGCCATTTTGGTACTGTCATATTGGCATTAGACGTGAATATTCACGATCAGCCAAATTATACGTGTTTTGCGGTGTAACTGTATTTTTGTGGTCGTTGGTGGCACCAGGTGGCACCGTGTGATACGGGCGAAAAAGGCAGTAGGTGTTGCAATTTCAGCAATGCCGAAATGTCCTTGGGTGGTGCCCCTTTCTGCCGTATCACACAGGTGGCACCATTGACCACTTTTTTCAGGCCATAGTTTGAGACATCTGCCACGGGTCTGGCCCCTGCCACCTGGGGGGAGGGAGGGTTTTTTGCCCCTTCCTGAAAAGTTGTGGATAAACTTCCCGACTTCACGTCTCATAGCCATATTTTATGGTGGAAATTCACTGTAAAAGGGCGAAAAGGCAGTAGTCGCTGCAAATTCTGCAAAATGCCGAAATGTCACTGGGTGATGCCCCTTTCGGCCGTATCACCCCGGTGGCACCATTCGTCACTTTTTTCATGCCATAGTTTGAGACATCTGCCACGGGTCTGGCCCCTGCCACCCGGGGGGAGGGAGGGTTTTTTGTCACTTACTGAAAAGTTGTGGATAAACTTCCCTACTTCACGTCTCATAGCCACATTTTGTGGTGGGAATTCACAGTCAGCCTAAATACATGTGTTTTGCGGTGTAACTGTATTTTTGTGGTCACCGGTGCCACCTATGAAAAAAGGCAATGGTTAGGATGATTGCGGCAGTGCCGAAATACCACTGGGTGCTGCACTTTTCTGCCGTATCATGCAGGGTGGCGCCAGGTGGCATGGTTAGGTGAAAAACACCTGATTTTTCTGGTGGTAGGATTCTGGATTTTTTTAGCGACCGAACTTTGCGGCCTTCTCCTGCGGCCGCCCGTGGTCCGTTTTGGCTGGGACAAGTGGCGTTCGACGCGCCAGGTCGAAATCTACCGGAATCTGCCATAACAAATTTTTCTAGTGGGCGGTGCCACCTGACCCCACCCACAAGTGAAAATCCACTTATTTGTGCAGTGGATACCAGCCACGATTTTTTTTGTGCATAGGCCCAAGGCTCCTGCCTCTCGCAGTCCGAAAAAGCCGTGAATGATTCGAAGTGCGCGCACCAAGAGGGGTGCCGGTGTCACTGCCGGTCCGAGCAGAGCTGCAGCGCACAATGTGGGCTGCTCTGCAAAGATTGCTACTCGCTCCGCCACCAAGGCTGCAGCGCCCAATGCGGGCGGCCCTGGCTGGAAGAGCAGTAAGGCGCTGCCACCGCCCCCTCCTGGTCGCACGCGCCGAGAAATGACCACGCCACTGGACCGCGGCATCCGCCAGAAAAAGGCTCAGCCCTCGTCCGCCGCAACCAAGCGGAACAGGAAAAAGAAAGAGAAGAAGAAAGCGAAAAAGAAAGCAAAGAAGATGTCAGGAGAGGAGATGGCCTGCCTCCGCCTGGCAATTGAGTACAACCACGTGGCTCAGCTTGGCTGTGACAGCAGTCACGTCGGAGAGCCGCCTTATGAAGGGCCCGAGTCCGATGCCTGGGACCGTCTACAAGAACTCTCGGCCGAAGACTTGAAGCGAGAGGCAGAGCAGGCCAAGGGGTCCATCCGCCAGGAAGTGATGCTCCCCGGCAAGGAGAGCTTCTTGTGGCTTGCCTACAACTGGGAAGACCAGCCGCATGCTCCGACCCCCGGCCGGGAGGACATCAAGGTTGATTTGGACGCCGACTCGTTCATCATCGCGTTCCCTGACAAAAAGGAACCTCTGCGGAAAAAGCCCGTGCAGGAGCTCATCCCCATCAAAGTGTTTCGTGACGAGTTTAAGGGCCAGCCGGGCAGGGAGCGGGACCACGAGGAGCGCCAGCACATGGTTCATGCCTGCATCAGCCGGGCGGGCTTGCGCAAAACGAACGGCCTGAAGCCGGATGTGTACTGGCCGCTAGGCAGCGGTGCCAACGACGACGGCCCGGCGCCCTTCCCGCGTGGCGACCTGTATCGCCTCTCCGC
This sequence comes from Paulinella micropora, assembly GCA_019918135.1. Taxonomy (NCBI): domain Eukaryota; phylum Cercozoa; class Imbricatea; order Euglyphida; family Paulinellidae; genus Paulinella; species Paulinella micropora. The sequence continues at coordinate 50,953 of WBZZ01005715.1, forward strand.
GCGCTCCTCGGGCCGATACTACTGCGTCCAAGACGCGTTCTTCAACGCGTTGGTCGCCGCGGGCTGTCAGCCGCCCAGCAAGTACCTCGCCCTCTTGCACGCAAAGCTGAACGGCTACTGCGAAGTCCAGCAGCTCATCGATTTTCTCGGCGGCTGCTTCCGGTGCTTCGACACGGGCTCACTCTACTCTCTCCGCCCTCTCAAGAAGGCGAGCTGGTACGACCTGACCCGCAAGGGCAGCGACCTTCGTGGCATCTTTCTCGTCAGCGGCTGGGCCCACACGGTAGCAGTGGACACGAAGAACGGTCTTTTGCTGAACGCTGCCAGCCATTTCGCCCTGGCTCTCACTCAACAGAATCTCGTGGCCTGCCGCATCTTTGACGGGCCCGTCTCCGTCTACCGCCTCGTCGCCAAGCAGGCACCCGCCCAGCCAGCCTCGGTGTAAGCAGTGGACACGCTTGCTAGCTTTGACACCCAGTTCTGTTTTTTTTTCATTAAAGGAAAACTTACTGTTAAAAAAAACACTTGCTTCCCTTGAGACATCTGCCACGGGTCTGGCTCCCTGGCTCCCGGGGGAAAGGTAACTTTTTGCACCCTCCCCAAAAGTTGTGGATGAACTTCCCGTCTTCACGTCTCATAGCCACATTTTAGGGCGGAAATTCACGGAGAGTAGGAAATTTACCGCAAAAACGAAAAAAAATCCCTTTCAGTTTCCCTTGGAGTTTGAGACATCTGCCACGGGTCCGGCCGCCGCCCAACCCCCCGGGGGGGGATTTTCCTGGATTTTTAAAAATAGATTTCAAAAAATATCAGTTTTTGTCTCAAACTCTATTAATTTGTCTCAAAAGGGAGATTGAAAAAGGGGGTGAGGGGGTGGCCCCATTCGCCGCTCGCCTCCTCTTTCACAGGCTGTCTCAACCCTGTCTCAAGGCGCCGGCCTTGCCTGTGCGATCTTTGGCCTTTTTTAGGGGTTGTCTGAGACGTATGAGACACTTTTTTTAATTTTTCAAAAAAATTAAAAAAAAAACAGAAGAGGAGGGAGGGGAGGGGGTGGGGGGTTTTCCGGATCGTGGCAGATGTCTCAAGAAAAAATACACAGGGAGAGGGGAGAGGGGGGGGGGGGCTTTCCGACAGGGTGGGGGGCCGGGGGGAGGGAAGGGAAGTGGGGGGGGGGGGGGTGGCTTTTTCCGACAGGCGGCGCTGGCCGAGCAGTAAAAATAATTAAACTTTTTTCCTCTGGTTCTGTTAAATACGAAATGTTAGCTGTCTGTCCTACCTGTGGTGCTTGCTTCTTTGAAGGCCAGCTTTACTGGACGGGGACCGGGAAAAGAGGCGATCCCAAGGATCTTGCATCGCTCGTCTGTAGACCCTATGGCGACGGCGCCTGCATCAACCCCGCGCGAGACGTCCCCGGCGGAGACACCTGGGCGGAGCGGATGCGCTTCGTGGACAATTTCCTGGACGAGATGTTGTAATAATTAAAAAACTTTTTCTCGTAGTCTACTAAACTAGCAAGGAATGGAAGTAGCCAGGTCCTACAAGCGCCGTCGTCTGGACGGTGCGACCGACGACTTTGTGCTACCGGTCGACAGGCAGAGCGGCGACGTCCTTGTTTCGGACGGTGACGGAGGCGTGAGATGGGCAGCGGGCGGAGTGGCCGCGAACGACGCGGTAGCGCTTAATACTGCTCACAGACTGACTACTTCCGGGAACCCGCACTTGGTTGATCTAGCCGATCTGATCACCTTGACGCTGGACACCGAAGCCAAAACTAACCAGCCGGCAGGGATGACCTCTAACAGCTCCGCTGGCTTTGTGGCCTCGGCCTCTAGCAATTCCGCCCAGGCCTACCTGGCTTTTGACAGCGACTTCTCGACCTTGTGGGGCACCACTGCGCCCGACAGCTACAGCGGCAACAACTACACCGCTGGGCTATCACGGTGTCCAAATAATAATAATAATAATAATAATAATAATAATAATAATCATAATCATAATACTTCCTCTAAGGCATACTGATGCAGCTGATGGCACGATCCGTTTCCGGACTTGAGCCTCCATGCCCTTGTTCGAGGTGCTCCATCCCCACCTAGTCTCTCGACTGATTATAGGGGCCACCGATGGAGCTCCTGAGGGCAAGACTACACTAAGCCGAGGTTATTCCGCAGTCCCAACAGCCTCTTGCAAAACGTTGCCGCATGTGCAAGTGCATACACCAAGCATGGTTGCTAGAACTAACTCAAAACCCCACCCAGAACAATTTGGTATCCATAATCGAGACGATGGTCGATAATCTCCCTGTGCCTGGCGCGTGGCTCCAGCTTGATCTGGGCCAGCACGCCAAAGTCGCTGCTTATCACTTCACGTCTGCGGGTGCTATTACCGCGCACAGGGACTGGGTAGTTGCGTATAGCGCGGACGGCAGCCGGTGGTTCACTTGGGACAGCCAGACGGCCCAGACCTTTGTAGGCGACAGCCTGCGCACGTTCACGCCAGCGGCACCGGCCGACTACGCCAGGTACCTGCGCATAATCTGCACTAAAAACAACGGGGCGGGAGTTTGGTACATGCGGAGCCTGGCCTTCGACTACCAGCTGTACAATGCCGGCTGCATCGAGAACACTAGTTATCCGACCAAGGCCTCGCAGCTGGCGCCCAAGGCGTACGTCGACCACCAGGTGGCAGGGGCGGTGAAGTTCCCGTCAATCATGCCTACCCAAAACGACTGCATCGTGACCATGGACCCAGACTGCTCGATCTTTGCGGTCAAAGACAGGACGCTCAAGCAGCCGTCTCTGGCTCCTAGCGGTAATGGCGCGATCGTGCTCATGGACACCGACTTTACGGTCACGACGATTTCGGACACCCTCGCGAGGCTGCCTAACCCCTTGCCCGCCTCGACCGCGCAGCTGGTGACGGTCGATCCGGACGGTGTGCTAGACCTGAGCAGCCAATTAAGCTCGTCGACGCTCACGCTGACAGGGGCTGGCGGCAACAGCACTCTTTCGGCTCCTTCCAGTGGTTCTTGTGCACTCAAGCTGCCGGCCTCGCTTCCTGCAAGTACGAAGCTGTTGGCGGCCGGAGCGGACGGGGCCATGAGCTACGCGGAGGGCGACTTCTTGCCCATGCCCGTCACTAGCGGCATACTGGTGAAGGAAACGGGCGTGATCAACACCAAGACGATAGAGGATCTCTTCCGACAGGCTAGCGGCGCGCTCGCTGTAGGCTACCTGGCCGGCGGGGACATGAAGCAAGGGGCAGCCAGCATAGCGATAGGCGATTATACTGGGATGGTTACGCAAGGCTCGGGCGCTGTCGCAGTGGGAGATACTACCGGAAACGAGAATCAAGGCGACAACGCCGTGGCGATAGGCGCGACGGCGGGCAATACCAACCAAGGGGCGCGATCCGTGGCGATAGGATATTATGCGGGCACCACAAACCAAGGAGCGCGGTCCGTAGCTATCGGGTCACATGCGGGCGCCGTGTTGGGGGCGGACAGCATTGCGATTGGCGGGTGTGATAACGCCCTATCGGTACCTGCAACAAACGCGATCGTGCTGAACGCGAGCGGTGCGGACATGAATGTTAGCACAGCTGGTTCGACCACCATCAGGCCGGTGAGGTCGGGCCAAGCGAGCGGTTCGAACCAGAAGGTGCTGCAGTACAACCCGAGCACGTACGAAATGTCCCAAAGCAGTTTCTCGCTGCCGAGCTCGCTGCCAGGCAGCACGTCGCTGGTGACGCTCGACTCGGTAGGCCAGCTCGGCACAAGTGGTGCTGGCACGCTGTCGCTCACCGGGGCAGGCGGCACCAGCACACTTTCCGCTCCTGGCACAGGCTCCAGCGCCATCAAGACTTTCAGTGGTCTGCCGTCCGTGGTATCGCTAGTCACTGTAGATGGCAGCGGCAGCCTGGCACATGCGCAGCCTGTTGGACACAGTCTTTCTTTTACAGACTCTCCGAGCGGCAGCAGAATGCCTAACGGCATGACATCCTCGAGCTGGACGTCGGGCAGTCAAACGTTTGTCGTGGGCGCTAGTGGCTCGTTCAGCACGTCCGTCCCTTATAAAGCGTTTGACAGTAACGGCACTGGTACTTTTTGGTGTACACCATTGAGCGTCTACAACACCTCAACTGGTGCCTACACCAGCAACAAGTTCAAGACAGTGGGAGGCTCGAACGTGAATGGGGAGTGGATCCAGCTCGATTTCGGGGCGGAAGTGCGGCTGACCACGTACTACATCACCACCTCTGTAACTAGATCGCCTGGTAAGTGGGTGATGGCAGTCAGTGACGACGGGAATACTTGGACCACCTGGCAAGCACAGACAACAAGATACACCTTCACCGACGCTACAGAAGCTGCTTTTACGCCTCCTGCGCCCGTGATCTGTCGGTATGCGGTGCTGATAGTAACTGAAAATACTGGCGTTAATAACTACTTCCAGATCAGCGCTGAGTTTCGATTACAGCGGGCTTGCTCTCAGAGTTAAGAACCTAGCACTCCCCGCAAACGGGACAGACGGCGCCAACAAGAGCTACGTGGACTCGCATGCTCACACGTCACCACTGACGATCGGCACATCTACGATCGCGAGCACGGGGACGGTCGCGCTGAGTCTGCCCAGTGCGCTGCCCGCCAGCACTTCGCTGACGTCGCTGACCTCTGCGGGGCAGCTGAGTGCTTCTGCGCTAAAGGTGCCAGCCTCTCTGCCAGGCAGCACTTTGCTAGTGACACTCGACTCCAGCGGCCAGCTCGCGACAGGGGCTGCTAGCTCGTTGTCGCTCAGTGGGGCGGGCGGCACCAGTACGCTTTCCGCTGCAGCCTCTGGCTCTTCCGCTCTCAAGCTGCCTACCGCCCTGCCGGGAAGCACGTCGATAGTGACACTCGATTCCGGTGGTCAGCTAGCAACAGGGGCTGCTAGCTCGCTATCACTCAGCGGAGCGGGCGGCACCAGCACGCTTTCCGCTCCGGCCTCTGGCTCTTCCGCGCTCAAGCTGCCTATCACCCTGCCGGGAAGTGCGTCGCTACTGACACTCGATTCAGGGGGACAGCTCGCCACAGGGGCTGCTAGCTCGTTGTCACTCAGTGGGGCGGGAGGCACCAGCACGCTTTCCGCTCCAGCTTCTGGCTCCTCTGCACTCAAGCTACCGACTGCCCTGCCTGGTAGCACTGTGTTAGTGACTCTTGATTCCAGTGGCCAGCTTGCCACCGGGGCGGCCAGCTCGTTGTTGCCAGCCTCCACGCCGGCCCAGACTGCCGTTCTGAGCCTGACTTCTGCGGGGCAGATGGTGACACAGAGCACTTCCACCACGGTCGTGACTTCTGGCTCGGTGGCGCTGCCGACCTGGACTTCCATGTCGGCCTATACGCCTACCACGGACCCTAACTGGGTGCTCAGCCAATCTTCCGCGCAAGTAAGCCAGGAGAGCTGGAGAGTTTTCGATGGTGTCGCTGCCAATGGCTGGACTAGCCTCGGCAACTACAACTCGGACGGGAGTATCAACACGACCAACAACGCCGTTACCAACGTGGGCGGCAGCAACGTGTACGGCGAACACTTTACGCTCCAGCACCAGCGGCGCCGGTACAGGATCACGAGCTTCGCGTTGACCAACGGAGTTACTCTCAGTACCTCAACCAAAAGCTTCACTTTGGCGGGGTCGGACAATGGCAGTACTTGGACACTGGTCTGGTCCGGTAACTTCTCTTTTACCACGACGTCACAGACCCTGAACTCGAGCGCGCCCGCTTCGACCGCGTTCTATTACTACCACCGGTTTATTGTCACTTCGGTACATTCGAGTGACGCGTCCGTCGTGGGGACCTTTGCGCCCGTCGTTGAGTCCGAGGGCGTGTCGGCCACTGCCACGGGCCTCACGGGCGTGGATTCGATCGTGTGCGGCAAAAACACGCTGAAGTTGCCGACCGCGCTGCCCTCCTCCGGCATGGACCGTGTGCTCCAGCTCAACGACCTCGGCGAGTTCGAGCTGGGCACCTGGGACCGCGGGTACTGGCTGACTGGCGACACGACCATCACTGTTACTCATGGAGGTGTACGAAAAGTCCCTGTCGATGGCGTAGTGAGGCTGGCGCCAGTGTATGGCAACATCACCGTAAGCCATGCCAACGGGTTCACGACCTGGCAGAACACGTCTGGCATGACTAGGAAGTGGTTGATCACTGCTTTGTGCAAGGTTTTTACTTCGGCTGCTGCTACCAACAACCCACCTACTAGTGCCGCCACTTACGACCTTTGGGTCGAAAAAAATGTGACGAGACCTGGGTCAAGCTCCGATATACAAGGTACAGAATGTAATTTTAGTGCAGGCCTCTCTGCCAGCGAACTCTACGCGAGCGCAAGATACGCAACGATCAGCCTATCTGGTGTGCTAGAAGTTACGGCAAACCAATATGTATGGTTAGAGACTACCGGTGGAACACAAACAAGTGTTAACTGGACCCTTATCATTGGAGGGACGAATATTTGGGAAAGGGGCCACGTGACAATCACTGAGATCCCGGGCTGATTTTTTTTTTCTTTCGAGCCTGTATTTTTTAATTAAAAAAGAAATGGACGCTTTGCGACAAGCACTAGCCGAGAACGAAAACGAGCTGGCCACGTGCCTAGCCCGCCGCCGGATCCTGGCCGTAGAGCGAGAGAAGTTACAGCTGCAGATCGCGCTCTGTGAAAAGGTCTGTGGTTGTAGGGAGACACGCCTGCAGATCAAGCAGTTGATCCAGCAAGAAGAGGAGGCGGAGGCGGCCGCCGAGTCCGCCGCCCACGCGGCCGTCGAGGCCGAAATGGCACTAGAAGAGACGGTCGTGGACATGCTGCCTGACACCATCAATGGCTAGAAGTCCTGGTCTAGGCCCCATTCCGGCTCCTTGGCCGGCGCCCGTGCGTACTCGCTCACTCTCTTTTCGAAAAAGTTGGTCTTGCCTACCACGCCTAGCTGCTCCATGAAGGGCAAGGGGCACTTGGCCGCCCCATACAGCTTTTCGCTCAGGCCCAAGTTCTGCAACAGGCCGTCAGCCACGAACTCGACGTACCGCTCCATCAGCGTGGCGTTCAGGCCTAGCAAGGCCACCGGCAGCGACTCGCTGATGAACCTCCGCTCGACCTCGACGCAGCCCGCCACGATCTGGAAAATGCGCGACATCTGCAGCTTGTTCGACACGTGGTGCTTGTACAAGTGGCACGCGAACAGGCCGTGCTGCGTCTCGTCCCGCGCAATAAACTCGTTGCTGGTGCACAGGCCCTGCAGCAGGCCCGGGTGCTTTTGTTTCAGCCAAAAGATGGAGGCGAAAGAAGAGGCGAACTGGACAAGTTCCACACAAGCGAACGCCACCAGCCGCTCGGCAAACGAAGACCGGGCCGGGCTGAGCCACTGCAGCGCCCACTTGGCTTTTTGGGCGACGGTCGGGACCTGCGTGATCGCATTGAACAACTTGTCTTTTTCTTGCTGGTCGCTGATGATCGTGTCGATCAACAGGCTGTAGGTCCGCGAGTGTTCGGCCTCATTAAAGATCTGGTAAGAATAAAAAAGTCTCGCTTCACTGAACTGCACTTCGGCCAAAAAATTAGCGGCCAGGTTCTCTTGGATGATGCCGTCGCTCGAGGCGAAAAAGCCCAGCACCATCTTAATAAAATGCTGCTCGTCCGCACTCAATTTCTTGAAATCTGCCTGTTCCCGGCTCAAATCAAGCTCATCTGCCGTCCAGAACGAGCGCAGGGAAGCTTCATAGAATGAATACAGGTCCGGACGCCTGATGGGAAAGAGACAAAACCGCGATTCTTCCGGCACGAGCAGTTTTTCTTCAGTGTCCATAATTCGTGCAGCTGCCGGTTGTCTAGTTTCAGCAAGGCCATTCACTCTCCTTTTAATAGTAAAGGGCAAAGAGGATATATTTTTTTTCTTATAGCGCAAAACAGAAACAAAAACTAACTATGTTGCAAAGACGCAAGACCGAACAGCGGCTGATGCCCTCGTCGCCAGAGTCCATCACCGTAACTTCGCACGAGCTCGCACTCGAGCTCAAGCGGACATACAGCGACTTCAGCTGGCAGTCAGTGCCGCAGCTCATTGTTCACGGGGTCAAGTACCTTGCTCTCTATACTAATCATACTGGCGAGGAGAAGAAGCAGATCCTCGTGTCTGTGCTCGTGGACTTGTGTCCTGACGACAACGTGGACAAGCTGATCCCGCCAGTAGTCGACGTGATCTGGGAGCTCGTGAAGGCCGCCCTCGCTACCAACTGCTGTGAGCTGTGTCCCAAGGTCTATCAGCTAAGTAGGCATCGGGATCAAGTGCCTGCCCAGTGTCACGGGCGTGCCGTGGTGGATCCTGACCGGGTCACCGCTCGTCACCATCTGTGCACGTGCTTTGGCCAGCTTCTCGCGGTCCAGGCGGTGCGCCCACAACACCACTGACGGTATAACTTGCTCGTTCGAGCGCACTTTCTCCAGGGCCATGGTAATCTTGACCAGCAGCACGTCCGCCGCTAATCTAAAGCGCCTCTTCTTGGCCATCTCGACAGACAGCTCGTTCTTGACCATTTCAAAGAGGATCTCGCACGAGAAGTGGCGCTCTGCTTTCTGTCCAAAGTTGAAAAAGCTGTTGGTGCCGGAGACGATGGCTACTACGATCAGGCAGGTCACGCTGACCCAGTCGTAGCCCGCCCGGCCCGCTTCACATGCCTTAAAACCGAAGTTGCCCACGATAACGGAACAGATCGCCGGCACGATCGTAGACAGCAAGCCAAACAACAGAAAACGGTTGTAGTAGTAGTAGCCGGCCGAGTTGTTGAGGCGCGCGTGCAGCGCGCATTCGTCCACCACGCTGGCAAAATAAGACTCGTGGCGCGAGGACCATTTTTCTTCCTCTCGCTTTACGTCCGAGTCATCCGAGTCGTGCGAGTCCTCCCGCGGTATCACGACTTTCTCGTCCATCTGTTAAAAGAAAGTTTGCGACAAGATTTAAATTTTCGTCGTCGTCTTCTTTTTCTTTCGCCTGGCCGCTTTTGGCTTCAAGGCCGGCACGCCGGGGCTGTTCTTCTTCTTCTTGGTCAGGGCCAGCAGGTAGCGCGTGTACTCGACTGGGTCGTGGTGGTGCTGCTCGACTGGGTCCGGCGGCGGTGCTGCTGCCGCTGCCGCCGGCCGCGGTGCTCGCGGTGCTCGCGGTGGCGCGCCCCTCGCGGCTCTTGCCGACTTTACCCCAGTGCTCCTTACCATTGCGATTTCGTCTTGAAATACATCGCCCACAATATTAAAAAAACTCCTTACGCCTTGCTCAGCAGCATTTCCCAGTCTGCTCCGTTGAGGTCGACCTTGTCGCGCGTGTCCGGCGACACGACCTGGATGTTGAGATATTTGGTCGGGCTAGGAAAGTAGACGTACTGGTCGTGCCTGTCCTGCGCAGAAGACTGGTAGCCACCGCTCGAGGCCAAGAACGGAATGATCAGGCTGGCCGAGTGATCCTTGGTGCCGCGCGTGACGCTGCTGCCGTTCCACACTTCGTAGAAGCCGCCGACCGAGTAGGCCAAACTCGAGCACTCCTTGATCCGGATGCCAAGGCTAGTCGGTAGGCCCAGCGCCACCACGCTGGGCAAGACCCTGGTCTGCCCCGGAGTCAGCGGAGACACCGCGTCCTGTGCCGAAGTCTCGAAGCCGAGCACCGCGTGCGCGCTGTCCGTATTGGATTGCTTGCAGTAGATCACGAACTCGGCGCCGGCGCTCAACGTAAACTGCAGCTTGAGGTGGGTATCGAGGTACGTGATGCCGATCGTCTGCCCGGGCTGCACGTACCCTTCGTTGATCAGCAAACTCTGCAGCGCGTCCGCCAGGGTCTCGCCAGTGTAATTCTGCGACGGGATCGTAATGGTCACGTCGCCCGTGGCCGTGCTGGTTAGGTACAACTTGTTGTTTTTCGAATTCACGTTGTATAGCGCGTTGGGCACCGTGGCCCAAATGAGCTTGTACCGGCCCTCGATAGCCTCCGACAAGGGCAGCCGGAACTCTGCTGAATCGCCCACTCCCTGTACCCTGTCCCGGTCCTTGCTCCTGGCCAACAGGTTCATTTTGCTAATGTTGCGCAGGGAGCTCATTGTTTGTACCAAAAAAACTTATTTTCCTGGTCACTAACTACTAACAGAATAAAAAAATGTCGCTGACGCTCGGCGGCACGAAACGGCTGCGGCTGGAGGACACCATTGAGACCAAGCCGTTGCCCTCCATGACTACGGCATTCGGAGAGCACAAGGTCGCATACCCCACGCCGCTCCTGCAGGAGGCTTTCCCTTACGCCGGCTCGCTCAACCCGCGCAAGTTCACTACCTCTGGCACGGTGACTTGTGCCAACGGCCTGGTGTCGCTGAGCGGCACGGCACAGGCCCAGAGCCTCAGGCGCTGCAAGTACCGCGCGGGGCAAGGGCTGGTCTGCCGCTTCACTGCCATCTTTCCCGCGGCGGCGAACGCGGCCAATACGGCGCTGGCGGGCATCGGCGACGACTCCAACGGGTTCTTCTTCGTGCAGGACCAGACGCAGCTCAACCGGCTGCGCATCCTGCACCGCAACGCGGGCGTGGACACGTACATCGACCAAAAGAACTGGAACTTGGATACCTGTCTTGGCAGCGACAGCTTGGACCGCAAGGACTGGTCGAAGGGCAATATCTTCGAAGTCAAATTCCAGTACTTGGGCTTTGGCGCCATCGTCTTCTCGACCGAGCGGCAGCTGGACGGCGCCCTCGTGCCGGTGCACCGCATACGCTACGCGGGCGCCAACACCCTGCCGTCGCTGTCGAACGCTTCGCTGCCTTTCCGTCTGCAGACGATTGGCACGAGCGCACAGCTGCGCAGCGCCTCGGTAGGTGTCTTTGTCGAGGGCTTTGTGCGACAGCTTGGCCTGACCTTTGCTCGTCCCACCATGCAGACCATCGGCGCCACCGAACAGAGCGTGCTGACCATCCGCAACAAGACCTTGATTGGGGCCCTGGCCAACAACGACGTGCTGTACCCGCTGCTGCTGACGGTCGCCGTCGTAAGCGGCACGAAACCAGTGACCCTGCGCGTGCTGACCCAGGCCACGTTTGGCAGCGCGCCGACCTACGCGAACCACGACTCGGCCGCTTCTAACACCGAGTACAGCACGAGCTTGGTGAACGTCAGTGGCGGCAATGCGGCCGCGGCGTGCGTCGTGTCCTCGAGCGGCTCGGCCGCCGCTTCGCTAGACTTGAGCAAGCTGGACATCAACGTCGGGCCCGGAGAAGTGCTGTGTCTGGCCGCCTCGACCACTACAGGCAGTGCCGACGTGTACGTGAGCCTAAGCTGGGCGGAGGACGTGTGAAAAAAAGAAAGTTCGCCTTGTATTAAAACAAAAGGAAGATAAGCGAAAATGAAAAAAGTGGTGTCAATCGACCCGGGACTGAGAAATCTGGGAGTGGTTGTGCTCGAGAAGGACAACAGCACCAACGCTATCACCGTCACGTATGCCAGCGTTTTAGACATCGCCAGACAGGACGACATCGACAGCTTCAAGACCAAGTCCCTGTTTGCGTGCCTGAACGCAATTGAGGAAGTGCACAACGCTGACGTCTGCGTTATCGAGGACCAAAATTTTGGGAGAGCAAACACAAATCCGTCAAATCTGCTTATCCAAGCTGCGGCCGGTGCAACTATGCTCTGCCTCGGTGCCAAGGAGCTGCTCTATTATGCCTCTAGTTTCAAGTTCTCGTGCTTCTTCTCGTTGACACCGGCCATGTTCGGACGGATCAAGGGCAAATTCAAGTTACAGTCCAGGGTTCTGGCACAGAATTTAATAGAATCGTTCAACGTCACTGGCGAGACTAAATGCCTCAGCGAAAACGAGCACCTCTCGGATGCCTTTGGTCTCGCGTTCTGTGCGCTGGTTAGATCGAACGCACGAGGACAGGGCGTCCAGCGGGGAGTGCCTCGCTCGCTGCCGGTACCTGTTCCGAGTGGGGTGCAGACGCAGAAGCAGGAGCAGGAGCAGCCTGTTTCGATTTTTGCTCGTTCCACCGTTCAGATATGACCTTCATCCGCATTTTGTGCTCGAGTGCGCGGATCTCTGGGTCCTGCATCATCGACTTGAAATATTCGTTATACGCGGACGGCGCCCTTGTCTTCTTTTCCTTGACAGGAGCAGTGGTGGCGTGGCCGCAAGTCGTGCAGAAGCTGGAAGACATCTCTAGTTTTTGCCTTTGTCCTTTTGGTAAATAAGAGCAGAAGAAGAAAAAAAAATTTATTTATTAAAAAGAAATCTTTTCAACATTTGAAATACTTGGAAATGTTTGGACTGTTAACTCTATTTCGCTGTTCTAACACTTCTTTACAGGCCGCTTCAACAATGTCTCTGTCCTGTTCGAAATAGACATTGATCTTGCGCATGGCACCGTTTACCAGCCTCTCTGCCTTGGGTGGTTCTTTCCCTTGATACCTCGCGCGGTACCGGGCAGCGGCCAGCATGCCAGCCTTTTTCAACAGCTCCGTCCTCTCGGGGCCCGCTGGCTTTGGAGACGAGGCCAGCTGCAAAAAGACGTCAGTCATGGCCAATTCCTTCCTTGTTGCCACCGGCTCTGGCGCTGTGACCGTAGCACCAGCGGCGATCATAGGCGGGGCGGATGTCCTTCTCATGGCCTCTACTGCCTGTCGTGCGCTGTTGCGTGCCTCGTCCGCAAAAAATAGCTTGTCCCTATCATCCAGCTTGATGCCGAGGAGCTCGAGAACGCCTTTGTAGGCATCCAACGGCGCCGCAAACTCTGCAATACATAGCCTCTTGCGCGCGCCAACCATCGCGATGCGGTCTTCGATAAGCTCGAGCTCGGTGCGCCGCTTCTTCGCATGTGGCTGCTCGATTGAGCCCAGCACGTCGCGTCTCGTTTGTTCCGATAGCTGCTCGCGCCTTAGGGGCATCGCTGCCTCGAGTTCCTCGTCCCCTGCCACTGCTCGTGCCGCAATGTTGGCCTGCTCTGACCGCAGTTGCTTTGCTCTCTCCCCTGGCACCAGGGCCAGCATTTGGAGCAGCTTGTCAAATGGCAGGCAATCGACTGCTCTGCCTCTTTTGCCACTGGAAGCCATAAACTGTATCTTTTTGAATGATCGTTGGATGCAGAGCTTGTCGATCTGTTCCTTGAGCCGAGCGTAGATGTTCCGTGCGTCTATGTCAGAACATCCCTTGAATGCGGTGATGGCATCGACGACAGAGAAAAAGCCATCCTGTTGTCTCTTCACTAACTTTCCAAAGTCCGCCTCTTGCAGGCCCATGAGCATCGGGTTTGACTGGATGGCCTCGTTGGCGGTTGTACTGGTGATAACCGTCCTGTCGTCTCGCTCTTGTATCATCCTCGCTTGGTCAAATTGCGACAAAGAAGGTACAAGTAAGAAAGGGATCTCGTGATTTGAATCAAGAGAGTTCAAATGGCTCGGTCGGGCACAAATTTTCGTGAAATTTGGTGGTTTGTATTATCACTGCAAAATTTGCCGGTTTTGCGTGGAAATTGACGAAGTATCAAGAATGATATTTCGTGAATTTTTGACTGATCTTACGGTCAGTGTCATATTCCCCGGCCGGCCTGTGCCGCCTTTTTGAATTGAGACAATTCAAATAGTCCGACCGGGCCCCAAATTCAAAAAATTCAAAAAAGTAACGGACACTGCCTTTTGTCGGGCTCACAAAAGATGACTTCGAAGATGACAGAGGGCGAGCGACGGGCCGTGGACGCCCTGATCGACCGCAGGTGCAAGATCCCCGCGTTCAACGATATCGCGCCGACGATACCCGAGCTGCTGGCGGGCTGTGTTCCGGTGACCGCGCGCAACAGCCAGCTCGTCGTGCACGAGGGCAGCGGCCAGGTCTTCTGTGTGCCCGCCCCCTTTGTGTCGTGCTCGTTCCTCGACCTGGCCGTCCTGGTGCCACCGGTGGCGCGGCAGGTCATCTGCGCGGTGGCAGCGGAGCACTTGGCGCTGCGGTTGTTAGACCGGCATCTGCCCAACGACCTCGTCGGCCTCGTCACCGAGTTCGTGCGCCCCGTGCGCTATGAGCCCTTGCCGGCCGGCGCCTGGTCCACCGGCTGCGACCGACAGCAGCAGAGCGTGTTTTTCAACATCCAGCTGCCTTTATTAGACCTCGGCGGCCTGGGGCTGGCCGAGCGGTTTTACGAACCGTACCCTAGCGCCGGCCCGTTCGTGCCCCAGCTGGCGCAGGCGGTCGCCTCTCGGCGGCAGCGCTACTGGGCAGCCGCCGAACAAAATCTAAACGAGCACTTGAGGGTGTTTTTCGGCCAAGTAGATAACCTTATTAAACAGTTTCTGTCTTACGCTTGCACCACTTGTTGTTCGTCCGGTAAGTTCCACGGGCACATGATAATGCATGCGCACCCGATCACCCCTATCACAATAACGGCGACAATCGCGGCCACGAGCGGTTCCATTTTCCTTTAGCCTTTTAATTTATAAAAAAAATATACTTGTTTTAGTTGTGGACTGCCATGGCCTCCAGGCGCCCGTTGCCCTCGTGCAGGTGGCGGAAGTAGGCGGAGTAGATGCAGACATCATACACGCCCGAGCGGAACCCGCGCTTGCCCGGCGTGTAGGTCTTGGGCAAGTACCACTGCTCACCGAGCCTCTCGGCCAGGGACTGGTCGTCCAGCGTGATTGTGAACTTCAGCAGGTCGTCCTTGCCGCAGATCAAGGGCTGGTCGTTGAGGTCAGTGAAAGTAGCGACCACCGAGACGGTGGCGGCCTGGACGTTGGCGGCCGTGCCGGTCTTGCTCGCCAGCGAGATCTTGATGCCCTTGCTCTTGAGGTACGAGTTTTTAGACAAAAGCGTGTTGATGGTGGTCCAGGCACCCGTCGCGGGCATCTCGTAGTGCCACATGCTGGAGTTAACGGCTGCCAGCGTCTTGTCCTCGTCGACGTCCGCGATCGCTAGGACCACGCCCTCGTACCGGAACGTCATCCGGTTGCTGCTAGTGATGGTGATGCTGACGGACGGCACCAGCTCCAGCGTGGTCTCGGTCGGTGCGGCGGCAGTGTTGAACACGAGGCGTTCCCGTGCTCCTACAAAGTGCTTGTAGCCGTCCATCTCGCCGTCGAGCATGCCCCTCAAATCGTTCGAGAACGGGATCACGTACACGTTGTTGCTGTTGGCAAAGACTTCGTTGAACAACTCGTTGGCCGTGTGCTCCCTAAAATAGCGCTCGTTCACGGGGGTTCCTTGGCCAAGCTGGCTGCGCCCTTGCACGTCTTCCAAGTCGATCGTAGCGGTGTCTCCGAGCGCCTCGCACTTGAGCAGACGCCCGGTCGCTTCGTAGGCGCGGTCGGGGTTGTAGGTGACGGCACCGGCGTCGTAGCCGGTCTGGAGGCCCGAGCGGCGCAGGTACACGAACAACGCTCCGCATCGATGGTTGAACTGGTCCAAATCGACCGTGACTCTGGACGACGGCTGCATCACCTTACCGTGATCAATGAATTGTACGTAGTCCAGGTACTGGTGGCGCACAGTCTTGCCGATCTTGTCCGGGTGCTTGCCCACCAACAGACCGTTGGGCATGATCGTGGACGAGGAGATCAGGCGCACTTCCTCCAGCGTCGCGGTACAAGGGACGGTCTGCGCCGTCTGGTCCTCGACGAAGATCGAGCCGCGCGGGTAGAAGCGGACCTCCAGGTCTCCCCTCAGGTGGCTCAAATCGAGGTCGAGGCCGTTGATCAACAAGTGAACAACTGGCAAGTAGAACCACTGGACATCGCCGCTGCGCCACACGCGCGAGCTCAGGCGACCGTACATGTTCTGGTTGAACATGTCGTTGATGCTCGCCAACGCCTCTTGGCTCAGGGTGTTCAGCAGCAAGTGCAAGACCTCACCGTAGTATCTAGCCAGCTCTTGCCCGCTGGCCCTTTCGTAGATTTCGATACGATCGAACCAAAGGGGCACTGGCAGGACACGGGAGTCGGTCGGCGTGCCGGTGGCCGCAAACTTGATCTCGAAGCGAAGGGTGGCGTCCTGGATGGCTCCCGGGGACTTGTTATCGAGGATGAACGAGAAGTAGGCGGTGTTATCGAGCGCGGCGGTGTTGGGCTTGGGCGTCATGATGGTCTGCGTCCAGACGGGGCGCGTGGGCATCTTGACGACATGCTTCGGCGCAACCACGACAGCGGCGCCGGTCGCTGGGTCGCGGTCATTGGCCTGCACGAGCTTGGCCTTCTTTCCGGACTGGAACATCGCGGTCTCGCTCGGTCGCTTGCCGCCGAACATCGTTTGGTCAATATATAAGGCAACCAGAAAATAAAAATAATTTATTTTTTGCCTGACATGATCATGGCGGCCGAGATCGCGACGGCCCCGATCGCGAGCGGCACGGTCACGCCCATCGTGCGCGCGGTCTTCTGCCGGTCCTCCTTGTTGTGCTGCTTGTTCTCCCGGTCCTCATACTTGCGCCGGCCGATGCGCGCGCGCTTGGCGGCGTGCTCGTCGGCCTTGGTTTGCTTGGCCTCTTGCTTGGCCGTCTCTTTCTCTTGCCTTTCTTCCTTTTTCGCGGCCTGCTTGGCCGTCCGGCGTTCGCGAGCTCGCTTGCCCATCCGTAGAGCTTTATTTAAAAAACATTAGTGCGCAAGATTAAAATTTTTTAATACGTAATGACCGCACATATTTTTGCCAAGAGAGCAGCAATTTCTCCCAGGAAGGCTTGGTCCTGGCACAACTGTCTTTTAGCCACGAGGCGCTGCTGCAGCTGCTGGAGCTGCTGCGTGGGCGCGCGGAACTTGCAGGCGAGCTCGGCCCAGATTCCGGCCTCGGAGCGCACAAAGTCAGCGAGCTTGCCGTCCTTCCAGGCAGGCAAGAACCATGTCTGTACGGCCTCAACCTGTTGTTCAAGACCTAGTCTCTGCAGCTGCTTCAGTTCCTTGATCTCCTCGAGCCGCAACAGCCCGTACTTTTGGAACACCGTCTCCAGCGCACCGAACAGCTGCGACAGCGCTTGTCTCTTGGTCGACATCGTCGAGTGGCACGTAGGCGTCTAGGTCGACGGCGGGCGGCTTTTTTGCTCTTGCTCTTTTCAGCAGCACTAGCAGGACCGCTAGCACAAAGACCAGGATTCCCCACACGGCTAGGGCTTCTTCTGGTGTCACGACAGTAGTGGTCATCTTCTTAAGTGAAGGACCACAAGTTTTAATTTTTGCTTTCTTTGTTAGAAGCGGTAGTGGCCCTCGCCGGCCGGGTTCAGGTAGTTTTCGTAGGCGTATTGCGACACGACTTCTGAGAGCGCGCCTAGCATAAAGAGCTGCTTGCCCGTGTCACCAGGCGCCATCCGCATGCCGCCGCCCGCCAGCAGGCCCGGCATCACGCTGTAGATCAGACCACCGCCGACCACGTGCAGGGCTAAGGAAGGGTAGCGGGCCAGCCGGCCCTCTTGCGTTGAATTGAGCACACGGGACTGTAGCAGGTCCACGACCGTGGTCGTTGCGGCCGCGATGATGGCCATGCCTACCGACTTGCTGACGGTCACGCCGCTGAGCCCGGGCACGGCCGCAAAAGAGACGGGGCGTCCTTTTGCACTAGCACCGGCGTCGCAAAGTAGGCGAACGTCGCGGCAGTAGCACTGCGCGCGATGTTCTCCATGCTAAAAGTGTCGCTGACGGTCCCGGCAATCTCGTCCATCTTGTTTGGTCTTCCGTATTAAAAAACAGCGCCACAGAATTTAATATTTTTTTATTGATTTACAGTCGGGGGGGCTGGGGTGTCCAGGTCCACCGCTGCTGTTGCGATGGGAGAGGTGTTGCGGGCGTGCGCGATGGCCGCGGTTTGCGCCGTGATCAAGGCCAGCTCGGTGACTGGGTCGAGCCTCGTCATGCCGATGCCGGCCTTGAGTTTGGCGCGCTCGAGCAAGAAGAGCCACCGCTCGTTGGCAAAGCACTCATCGGTCATGCCGGCAATCTGGTAGCGCGTGCGGCTTGCCACCAGGCGCTCGAGGCACGTCAGCCCTTGCTTCAGGGCCACGTTGGACATCTGGTCCACGGCCGAGTCGTCCAGTGCCTCCTCTGCCTCTTCCAAGATCATGGGCAAACGCGCGCGGGCCACCTTGCGCAGCGCCCGCGGCTCGCAGGGCACTCCAGCCTTCTTGAGCTTGGGTGCAATCAGCTCCGATTTGCCGTAGGCGCACAGAAGTCGGTAGGCAGGGTCGTCGCGCAAGGGCACCGCCTCGGCCTCCTCAAACCGCGGCTGTGACGGCGGCTGGCGTTCTTTGGCTGCCACGCGTCGTCTTTTCTTGGGAGGGGGTTGAGTAGGGGGGGGAGCCTCCGCTTGTTCTGGTGGCAGCTCTTGCTTACCGTCTTCCGCGGCCGGTGGCTCGAGATCGGCAAAAGGGTCCATCCCTTATACACGTACTATTATAAAAGAAACACAACTTTCTTTTTTTAGAAGCCCAGCGGCTCGTTGCTGGCCCGGTTGATGCCGACCCAACCGCGCACGTTGCCGTCCTCGCGCTCGAAGGCAGAGACCGAAGGGATTTTGCTCCATTGTTCGTCGCGCATTTTCGAGGCCTGGTACTCTTCGATCATTCTGGCGGCCTGCATACAGCCATTCCAGTCGTTTCCGTACGATCTACGCAATTCAGTGAGCCAGGGCCTCATCTGGCCGCGAATCCCTCGTTCCCCGAAGTAGCAGTTGGATTCGTGAAATCCTCCCCGTAGACTGCGTCGATCTCGTCCGCTGTGCCAACAAGTAGAACTGCACCTTTGTACCACGAGGACAGACTGTTCTTGCTCAAGCGCTGGGCGATGCCCTTCATGTGGCGCGTCGTGTCATCCAGCTGGGCCTCGGGGATCCCGTTGAGCGCAGAGTAGATGATAGAGGAAGTGGCCAGGGCATCGGTCTTGACGACCGGGTCAGTTTGAGTACCGTGCTCCACTGCATCGTTGAGGTGCGCGCCCGATTTCTCGTCGGTGGTAGTCGCCAGGCGCACGGGTCCTCGTTGCGGGGCGGCCATTGTTCTCCGTTTTGTTTAAAAAGGGCTACCAGAGAATAAAATTTTTTTTATTGTTACTTGGCGCCGTTCAGGGCCGCTTCGCACTGCCTGGCCTGTTCGGGCGAGATTTTCAGCAGAATCTGTGCGTCCTGCACCTTGGGCGGCGGGAAAATTTTTTCGAGCGGAGCCTCCTCGATCGTGTTGTGCAGGGCCTCGAGCACTTTCTGTTCGGCCTGTGCCTCTTTCTGCCACTTGCGGCCGGCCTGCCTCAGTTCCTTTTCGTTCAGTTTGCCCAGCGCTAGCGCGAGCTGCGGGTTAAAACTTTGCAAGTGATGCATTTTTTTTAATGACAAACTTACAACAAAAAAAAGAATTCACTTGTTCTTCTGCTTCTTGCTCGGTGCCTCACTCGTCTCCGCCTGTCCTTTCTCTTGGTGTTTAGCTTCACGAGCTTGATGCCTAGCTTAGACAAAACCTTGTGCCATTCCTTCATTAGCTTTTTGCCCCTCTTGCCCTCTGCCTGGATGCGCTCGGAGGCCCGGTCGATCATTTCGTGCAGCGTGCGTGATTTCTCGGTTGGGCCCACGGGGCCCTGGCTCCGCGTCTTGCGCTCCAGCAGCTCCTCGAACAGCGGGACAGAGGGCTCCTCGTTGAGGCTGGTGACGAGCTTTTGGTCGTGCCACTCGTCGGTGCCGTACGCTAGCGCCATCCGGACTACCTTGAGCCGCTCTTCAAAGGTGAGTTTCTGGCTGGTGAGGATTTGCACGTCCTTCTCTGGTAGCTCTCCTAGCTGGTCCGGAAAGATCTTGTAGTCCATGTCCGCCTCGGTGTTTTTGGCCGTGGCGGTCAGCACCAAGTTGGCCAAGTACCTGACGGCCAGGTTGTCCTTGTACTTTTGCCTATTCTCTGGGTCCTTCAGGATGCTCTCGATGACACTCTTGGTTCCCTCTCGCAGGAAGGCCTTGGCTTCCTCGGCTTGCCCCGGACCCTGTCGAGCAGCTCTCTGTCGTTCACGCCCATGCCCCGCTTGCGCATGGCCTCCAGGATGCCCACGCGCAGCATGTTCAGGCTCTCTCTCTCCTGGCCTTTGGGCAGCGTTTTCCCGTTCATGGCATAATACAAGAGTTCTTGCTCTGCCTGCTTGGTGTCCAGCTCTCTGTCCGGTGCCGTTTCCATGTCCACTGGTGGAATGCTGTGGTTGGTCGCTCGATTCGCGTTGCCGCCCTGGCTGTTGGGGTCGTTCGCCCCTGCTGTCCACATTGAGTTGTCGCCGCTGCCGCCGGACTGGCCCGGCTAAAGACGTTGCCAGCAGAGGGGCTGCTGCCGTAGGCCGCGACCAGCACGCCGGCGCCTCTCTTGTCACTGTCCTCCACCCTCCGTTGCCCTGACGACGCACCGGCCCGCCGACACCGGCGGCCATTCGCACGGGCGCGCCCGAAGCGGCGCCCTCGACAGCGAGCCCCGGGACTGGAGCCAGCCCTTGGCAAACAGGCCCCGGAACAAGGCCTTGAAGCCACTGACGATGCTGGGCTGCGTCACGAGGCCTTCGCCCACCGCCTGCCCACGTCGGGTCGCTGAGTGAACAGTGGCACAACTTGGCTCTGCGCCCACTCCCAGGCCTTGTCCATGCCGCTCCCCTGCGGGAAGCTGCCCTTCTCGCGCTCGAGCGTGTTCTTCATAAAGTCCACCATGCCCGACCTCTTGACGAACGCGCTGAACTCCTCTGCGCTGGCCGTGTGCACCAGCCTCTTCTTTTCTTCGGGTGGCAGAGTGGGCGCCACGGCCTCGACCGCCGCTTCCTTGAGCTCAGTGACTTTCTGCTGTGCACAGTGGCCTGTTGTGCGAGCTCACTGGCACCCGAGACTTCCTGGGACTCCTTGTACTTCTTGATTTGTTCCTGGTACCGCCTGAGCTGGCCGAGGAGCTTTTGCTGGACGCTGTCTGCAGTCTTTCTGTCTTTCTGAAGCAGCGCGTTGGCCCTTTCCTTGTAGTCGGCGTGTTTCTTCTCTAGGGCGGCCTTCTGTTCCTCGGATTCCTGGTGCCGCTCGGTAAGCTGGCGCAGCTTGCCCTCGCTGACCTGGCGCTCTTTGAGCAGGCGTTCCGCTTCCTTGACCCTGGCCGCGGCTTTCTCTGCCTTCTTGCCCTCCCGTGCTCTAGCCAGGGCGTCTTTCGCGCCCTTGAGTTCTTTCCGGAGTTTGAGGATTTCCTTGCTCTGTTTTTCGCTCTCATGGCCCATTTGCATCACTGCCTCGTCCGCTTCCGCGATCGTGTCCGTGTTCATTTTCAGTTGTGCTCGGAGCTTCTCGACTCGCTTGGTTAGCTTGTTGTAGGCCTCGCTCGCTTCAGCCAGCGAGCTCTCTTGCTGCGAGGTCTCGCGTGCCAGGCTGTCCACGTGCTGTTGCAGCGCTTCTCCTCCCTTGTTAGCAGCCTCCAGGTCTTGCTGCAGTGGCGCTCGCGCGCTAGCGCCTCTTCCAGCGCCTGTACGGCCGTTTGTTTTCTGTTGTCAGCTGGTGGCGGGCCTCCTCGCTCGCTTTTTTAGCTCGCTGGGCCTCTGCGCCGAGCGACGCCACTTGCTCCAGGGCCGCGTCTGCCAGCGCCCTCTGCTCGCGTGCGAGCCTCGCTTGTTGCTTGGAGTCGGTCTGCAACTGCTTGATCTCCGCTGCCTTGTGGCGCAGGTCCTCTAGCAGCAGCTGGCGGTTGCGCCTGTATTCTCTGGCCCGCGCCTGGAGCTCCTGGTTGTGTTGATGGGCTTCTTGCAGTTCTTGTGCCAGCCGGCGTTCTTGGCCTTTCCGCCTCGGTGTTGCCTTCTGCCGTCTGCAGGCGGTCGGTGCTCTCCTTGAGTCGCGCCTGTAGCTGTTCGATCTCGGTGTCCTTGAGCGTAATCTGGTCCAGGTACTCGCCGGCCAGGGCCTCTGCCTTTTTCTGCAGGGCCTCTACACCCGCCTTGTCCGACTCCAGCCCCTGGTAGGCTTTTTCGGCTTCTTGCAGCTGCTGGTCCAGCGCGGCGGCCCGCTCGTTGATCTCTTGCAGCTTCTGGTTAGTCTCAAACACTTGCCTGCTGGCATCCGCTGCATTGCGCGCTGTCTCGGCCGCTTGCTGTCTGTAGAGTTCTGCCTTTTGTTCCGCCTCCTCTGCTTTGCTTTCCAGCGCCGTCTTCTCTTCGCTGTACCCGAGCGTGGCCGCGTTCTTCTCTCTGAGTTCTGCCGCCAGCCCCGCGGCCGCCTGTTGTGCGCTGGACGCCCTTTGCTCCGCCTCTTGTTTCTCTTGCTGGGCCTGCCGTTCGGCTTCCTTGGCATCTGCTGCCTTCTGCTGCAGCTCGTCGTTGGCGCCCTTGGCCTGGGCTGCCTGTTGTTTGGCCGCTTCGGCCTCTCGCGCGGCCCTGTCGGCCTCTGCTGCCTTCCGTGCTGCTTCCTGTCTTGCACTGTCCGCGACTTTTTCCAGCCGTTCGTGGGCCAGCTTTTCTGCGCGTGCCAGTTCGAGTGCGTGGTCCCTTTCTGTCTGCAGTATAACCATCCGCTGCGCGAGTATATTGTATTCGTTCTGGAGGCCCTGGCCCGCCTGCTGCAGCTGGGCGATCTTCTTGTTTGCTTCGTCGATACGACCCTTTGCGGCGGCGGTGAGGTGTTCGGTGTATTGTCGGTACTGGTTGCTCACGTCGACGATCCTCCTGCCGTCGTTTCCGCTGTTCTTGATCGTTGCCTCCAGGCGCGCGACGTAGGCTGCCAGGTCGTTGGCTCGTTTGCGTTCTCTCGCTGTCTCCTCTCTTTGGCTCTTGAGCTCCTCCAGGCGCTGGTTGGTGGCCGCCTGTTCTTGCTGCAGCTTTGTCCTGGCGTCCAGTAACTCTCTGGCCTTTTCGTCTTTTTCGGCCAGCGCCCGGTCGTGGGCCTCGCGCAGGCTGGTCTGGTTCTTCTCCAACTCCTCGTTCAGTCGCTTCTGTTCGGCCAAGGCGGTCTGCTGCTTCTCGGCGAACTCCTTGTCTTCTTCGACTTGTCTGGCTAGTGTTTTGGCGCGTTCCTCTGCCTCTTGTATCTGCGCTTGCCAGCCGCCCTTCTCCTGTTGGAGGGCAGCGATTCGCGCCTCTGCTTGCCTGCGTTTCTCGGCGTCCAAGCCAGCGCCAGCCAAAAGCTTTTTCAGCCTCTCAGCCTCTTCCTCTGCCGCAGTCAATTTTTGCTTGTACTGAGCATTCATGGCGTCCGCGAGTTTTCTGGCGTTAACTGCCTCCCCTTGCATAAGAGCGACCGCCGCTTTGGCGGAATCGATATCGTCTTCTAAGAGGCCGATCGTTGCGTCCTGTACGCGTACTGTTGCGTCACCGCGGTCGACCATCTTCTCCAGCTGGCTGATCTGCAATCGCAGATCTTCTATGAGCTTCGACTGGTCGGCAGTGGTCGGGCGCCGCCGTCTGGCTGAGGCGACGCGGCTCGCTCAACGAGTGGTTGCTCGTCTGCGGGAGGCGGGGCGTCGTCTCCGTTCTCGTTGCCTTCGCCGCCGTCGCCGCCCGCGTCCCAGTTGATCTCGCCGCCGCCCTCGTCCTCGTTGCCACCTCCGCCGCCGTCCTCGTCCTCGTTGCCACCTCCCCCGCCGCCACCCTCGTCCTCGTTGCCACCTCCGCCACCGCCGCCCTCGTCCTCATTACCACTACCGCCACCACCGCCAGCGCCGCCTTCGTCCTCGCTGCCGCTGCCACCGCCGCGGCCGCGCGGCGAGGCGGAACGCGAGCGCGGTGGTGGCGGCGAGGCGGAACGCGAGCGCGGTGGTGGCGGCGAGGCGGGGCGCGGCGGGGAGGGCGGTTCCAGGATGCCCAGCGCCTGGTGCAGTTCGGGGTTTACCCACTTCATGATGTCGCGGGTCTTCTGGGCCCTTTGTTTGTCGGTCTGGCCCGCATAGCCCGTGGGCCCTGCTCGTTTGCCGCGGACAACAGGCTTGTTGTCGACCCAGGACGGCTTGCGTGTTTTGGTCAGCTTGCGCGACAGGCTCTCCTTGTCTTCCCGGCGCATCCATGGCGCCGTGGTGTAGAAAGAGGGAGGCATCCCTTTTTTACAAAACTAGCACCGACAATAAAAAAAATTTAATTGCCGCTCAACTACATATGAAAAAAGGCCATGGACGACAATGCCGGCCCGCTGGGCGCTCTGCCAGCGCCAAACGACGTGGAGGAAGAAGAGCCGATCGAGGAAAAGATAGACGAGTATATCCAGAAACAAAAGGAGAAAAAGTCCAAGAAAAAGAAGAAAAAGAAGGAGGAGAAGGAAGAGGAACCGCTGCCGGAGGACCCGGAACAGCTCTCGCGCAACGTCGAGTACTTTTACCCCAAGGACCCGACGGCCGGCCAGCTTTTCGTGCTCGTGGGCAAGAGCGAACGCGGCAAGACCCACTTCCTGCGCTGGTTACTGTACTCGATGTGCCTCCGCAAAAAGGGGGCGTTCCAGTTCGGGCTCGTCATGGTTCGCACCAAGGTACAATAATAATACATAAAAGGAAACACGCATGGTTGCTCGTGATTAGTTTAAACACTCCTATCGGTTCCACTGGGCGTCGGAGGAGCACGTGCGCGTGTACGAAGGCTTCAACAAGGACGTGCTGGTGCAGTACGTGGACAACTTGAAAAAACGCTATCAACAGCAGGGCTATCTCGAACCTAGTTTCCTCGTCTTCGATGATTTAGTGGGCATCTTGAACACACAGGACGGCTGGATGAGCAACTTCATCGGTAGAAACTCTTGCTCGTGAAAGTTCACATGGTCGCTGTTGCTTGGTGCAGGCACATACAGGCACTACAACATTTCGATCTTCGTGGTAGGCAGTACAGTACTTGACCGACCGCCAGAACTTTCGGTGATTTATGTAGCCAGTACAGTACCTTACGGGCCGTCAGAGCGTTTCGCCGATAATGAGGTCAAGTGCAGCTTTTGCTAAACTAGAAAAGCTGGTTCTTTCTTTGTCGCTATTAGGGAACAGACGTCTTTTACGATCATGTTTCTGAGCAAGAACCACAAGACACTGAACGCGCTCTGGGAGAACTACGGGCAAATGATGGACAAAAAGTCGTTTTTCCGGCACTTGGCCCAGGCCACGGACCCCGAAGTGACAGGCACCAAGCACGCGTGCGTGGTCTACAGCGAACGAGTAGACAAGCTCGAGCACAACTACATGTCGTGGCTGGCCCCGGCATCGCTACCCGACGGGGAGGTCATGCTCAAGGGCCCCGACAAGCCCAAGGAACCGAGCAAGGACGAGCTCACCAAGGAACTGCGCTTGGCCCAGCTCGCGTGGCGCGCGCCGAGCTGGGTGCCCAAGAATCTGAACCTGTCGCGCGGAGACCACGCGGTCCTGCAGAAAATGATGCACTACGCCGACGCGGCCAAGAGCCGCCTGCGCAAGGGCAAGAGCCTGGCCCAGAAGGACAAGCAACAGCTGCGGGAGATGGTGGCGTTCGGCCGGGACGCGGAGGCCGCCGCCGAGGCGCGCTGGCGCGAGCAACAGGTGCCGCCGCCGCGGCCCCCGAGGTACGGTTACGTCTACGCCAACGACCCGAACCACCGCATGCACCCGTACCGCACGCCCAGCATGGTGAGGCGCGTCGACCAGCGGCCGGCGCTCGGCCTGCCGCCGCCGGGCGCTTTCGTGACCCCGCTAGTGAGAAGGCCGGGCCGGCCGGCCCCGCCGGACCACCTGCGGCGCCGCCTCTCGATTTAATCTTATGACCCCCCTCTTTTTAAGTGAAAGAGGGACATGCTAGACCGGCTCCCAAGTGACCTGGTGACAGAAGTCCTGGCCTGGCTCGGCCCGGGCGAACAGGCGCGCTCGGTGGCCTACCTACGGCGCTACACGAACTGCTTCATCCGCCCCAGGCCACGGAAGCGGCGCAAGGCTGTGGCTGAAGCGCACACAGAGTTCGAGGGCCTGCGCCGCCTGCTCAACACGACTTTTTCCTTCAAGATCAAGAACTTCAACATGCTGCTGGCCCGCGTGGAAAAGAAAGCAGACAAGATCTGCTTCGAGTGCCTGTCTGCGATCTACTCACAGAACCTGTGCACTGAACACTTCTGCACCAAGCACCGCCATGAACTGGTGACACTCCCGGAGGCCGTCAGGGCGCTGGGCCGGACTTCTTACCCTGCCAGACGGAACAGGCGCGAACAAACGGTCGTACTGGCCTATGTGCCAACGTTTCACTTCCTAGAGGCGTACCGGCACACCGGCTGGGAGGTAGTGCAGCGAAACAAGTGGGAGCGCTTCCTGTGGCGGACCGGGGCGTTCGAGACCGGCCTGCTCTTTCTGCCTCGTTTCAATGCTAGCCTTTATTATACAACACACGACTAATTTAAAAAAACTTGTGTATGTAACCTTCAGACAAATCGACCCAACCGTCTTCGTCTGCATGCTGTCCTTGATCTGTAAGTGGCTCTTCTTCGCTCCTGCTGAACTCGTATTCGGGCAGGGGCGACAGCAGCGGTCCCCATGTCTCAATTTCGGCCAGGACCGCAACTGTAGTCTGTGCCTCGTTCGCAGCCGGGAGGAGGGTTTCTGTTGTGTCTGGTCCCACCTCAGCCAAAATTGTCGTAGCGTCGACGATGCACTCGCCATTGCGCGCGAGAGCGGGGATAACTTCTACAAGGGGTTGATCTCGCGGCCGGAGGACTGTCCCGGGGGCTGACAGTGTTTTGCGGCCAAAATCGTGCACCAGTGAAGCAACGATGTCTGCGGCCACCTGCGGTTTTGCAACCCACGTCCCGTCCTTGCGCCCTCCGCGGTTCTTGAAGACATGTCGTTGCGCGCTTTCTTTTTTGTACGGCCAGAGCTCAAAGTGTCTTTTTACACGGGCCGCGCAGCGGTTGCGGTCCCACGTAGGATATTTCTGGTGGACGGCGTCCACCAGCGAAATTTCTCCAAAGGGCGTGGTCCTGATGGTCGTCATGTTTTTGACTTGTTGTCTTCGCTTCGAGACAAGTTCTGCGCTGGTCACGCTAGGTAAAAAAGTAACCGACGGCACGCGGAGAAACGGCTTTCTAGAAAGATCTATTTACCCGACCGGGACCACTCGATTTAAATCAGCTCAGTAAACATTGTGCTCAATTGTTCCGGCGGCGCCGACCTGTCCAGCAGGTCGCTGACTAGGCCGGCGAAACGGGTGGCCGGGGCGGCCGGGAAAGTGTGCTGGTGCGGCCCGCGCCAGAACGCCGGGTCCTTCAGCCTGGCCAGGTTCTCCGCCTTGTGCAGGTTAAAAAAGGCGACAGCTCTCCTTTTCAAGGCCTCATGCTTGGTCTCGTGCTCGGCCGCGGCCGGCGGTGGCGGCGGCGCGGGCCGTGGCAGAGCGCCCAGCGCCTCCCGGTACTGGGCCGCCAGCCTGCTCGACTGCAGCATCAGGTCCTGGATCAGTTTCTTGACGTTCACGTCCGTCACCGTGTCGAGCAGCGGGGTCTCGCGCCGCACAAGAAACACCGTTTGATAGAAAAGCTGCGAGTTCAGGTCCTGATTCGCGTGCGCCAACACTCGGCTCAAAAACAGCGGCCTGCTGACCAAGGAGCCTTCGCCATACAACGCATATGCCATTTCACCGTAGAGTGCACGGAGCAGGTGTTTGTTGCCCAAGGGCTTGTCTTTTTTGCCAGTAAAGTCTGAGTAGTGCTTCATGAGGTAGTCAAAGCATCGTTCTAGGCCTGCTCCGTTCAGCACGGTCATGACCTCGGCGTTGCCTAGCGCGGCCACTGCGCTCGTACCGGCGGGCCGGTCCAGGACGCGCTTCGCCCAGGCGGAGACGGCGGCCGTCTTTTGCTTCTTCTTCTTGGGCTGCTGCGGCGGCGGCAGGTCGGCGGTCGAAGTGTAGTCGGACGGCGGGCGGTCGGCCGGCTTGAGTTTCTGGCCGCCCGAGTTGAGTGCGCGGTACTCGAGGTGTCTGTCTATGAGCGCGCGCATGTGCCTAAAGATCTGCAGGATGCCGTTGGTGTCGGCAGTCAGCAGACCAATCGGTTTGGGCACGGCCGCCAGCGTCCATTCTCCGCTGTCGTCCTCCGGTGGGTCGTAGGTCAGCCAGCCCTTCTTGGCTTGTCCTCGCTGTGAGACGTGGCGGCTGAGCGCGATGCTGGAGAAGACCCTTTCCTGTTGCTGCTTTTCGTCCAGCGCTCCAAGTCAGAAAACTTGACTACCTCGACCCCTCGCATGCCCAGCGCGGCCATCAGGAAAACCGCCTCCAGCCCCCACAAGGGCCTGTCCGGCGCGGGCAGAAAAGGCGAGTCAGGGGCCTGGTGCACGCCCGCGCTCTCCGCCAGCAGGGCCTGATACAGCGAGTCGAGCCAAGCCAGCCAGGTCTCCTCGTGGATGGCGTGTTGGTGCTCCATCTTTTCGGTCCGGTTTTCTTTCGTTCTTTTCGCCGTGCCGGCGCTCATGTTCGGGTCGCTGAACAACCCGTTCTGCAGCACGAAGCGCGCGACCTCCAGCCCAAAGGGGGTCTGCAGGTTGCCCTTGGCGTCCTCGCCACCGAGCAGCCACTGCCTGAATTCAGTGTAGCTCTGGTGCCTGGTCTTGGCGCCGGGAGCTACCGCGTCCACCAGGTCATTGAGCACTTTCGCGTAGCTAAGGACGTCGTCGGGGTAGCGCAAGAACATCCGGCAGTGCGCGAGCAGGCAGTCACGGAGCGGTTTCGTGTTGCCGTCGCAGCCTTCGACCGAGCCCTCGTGCGGGCCGTAGAGTGCCTGCCTGAACGTCAGTTCGCCGCCCTCCCAGTCGTCGCCGGTGGGCAGCCGGCGGAGGTCGTCGCTCACCCGAAAGGCCGCGCGCCCTCCTTCGTTCGAGGTGAAAAAGGACCCAGAGCCCTGCAAGCCCGTGTGGGTCTTCCGGAGGAAATCGCCCACCCGCATCTTGCTGTTCTTGGGAAAGATAAAGTAGTCGCCCCAGTGCTCCGTCCAAAACTCGATAATTCCCTCCAGCTCGGCCGAGCGCTCGAAGCGCGACGCGTCCACCCCGAGCGCGGACAGGCGGACCCTGCCCAGCAGCGCCTGGTACTGCTTGGCCGAGAGCTTCACGAGCTTGTCGAGGCCCGCCACAAACGACCACCGGTACTTGCGCCAGACCCCGGTAGTGAACTTAATGGCAGGCAGCCCTTGGGCAAGGGGCACCCCGGCCTTCTTGCCCCAGACGGCGAGCTCGCCGTGGCCCGGCGCCACTTTGACGTCCGGCTTCGCGATCTCTTTCCGCTCCGTGGCGTGCAGCGTGTCCATCGTGTTTTCTGTTAATATATGGCTACCCTCCTTTTTTTTTACTCAGTGATTAAAATCGAGAGGATTTAAATCCACCATGCACAGCAGTCGCGCGACGCGCCTTCTTCCGTTTTTTGCGGAGCGGCTTCGAGCCGAGGAGGTGGCTTTCTCTGGGCCTGGCGTTGCCATCGGGCGGGGTCAGCAGGTTGCCGGTGATGGGTAAAAAAGTCAGCCAGTGTCTGGCAGATGGCTGCCCAGATCGCCGTCTGCCGGTGCCTGCTTTCGCTCTGCAAGAGCGGCGGCACGCGCGCGGCGAGGCGGGCTGTTCCATGAGTTCTAGCAGTGCTCTGAGGAGCGAAGAATAATTGATAAAGCAGTCGCGATGCCAGCTGTGCCGGGCCTTGAGCAGCGCCCTCACCGTCGGCCACGCCCCGTCCACGCGACGGAACAGCGTCTCGAGGTCTTGGAGCACTTCGCGGGTGGGCTCGGCCCCACTCGTCAGCCTGTCCTTCGAGCCGCCGAGAAGATAAGCGAGGCAAGCCGCTCGGTCCAGCGAAAGTGGGCCGAGACGACTCTTTTTGAACAGATAGATCAACTTCAACGGGGTAATCTCCGTGCCATTCACTCTCCACTTGTGGCAGAGATCTCTCGCCAGCTGCAGCAAGGCCTGGCTGACTAGCGGCTTCTGATGAATCCCCCTCAGCCCAAACACCTGTCGTGTAATCTCGCGAAATCTCGATAAGCGGGTATAACCCTGCGGGCGCCTTGGCTGCTCCGTCATTTCGCCCTCGTCCCCCCGCATCCGGCCATTCACCAAGAACTGGTTCGCCCCGTACAGCGAGTGCTCTCTCCCTACCAGACCGCATGTCTTGCAAAAGGTCCCGCTCGTTTCTTGGTTGAAGACGAATTCGTGGTCGCACATCCACCGCACTTGTGTGCCTGCAGAGGGAGCGGGGAAATGAATCCTCGACAGCGCCCTGATTTAAATCAGGGCAGTGCAATTCGTTTTCTTGGCTCCCTCCGCGCTCTCTCTCTCTGCGACAAAGGCGAGAAAAATGGAAGGCACAGAGATACACCGCAAGAGGCTCTGCCTGCACTGCGGGCACCCGAGTGCGCGAGAGGACGGGAGGTGGTTCGAGCTGCCCGTGGCGTACGCACCCGTCAAGGGCTACCTGTACGTCTTCGGCCTGTTTTGTACGCCGGCCTGTGCATGGGCCTTTGTCAGCTACGGCGTGCCGGAATCTCTGCGCTCACAGGCCGGAGACCTGCTTCACTCTTTTCTGCGCCTGAATCTCAGGCAGCAACTGATACGACCAGCCCCGCGAGGTGGAATTTGCTCGAGTACGGGGGTACCATGACCATTTCGGAATTCCGGCAGGTAGGAGGGGTCCGGGACTGGGTGCTGCCACAAGCCAAGAGACAGCCAACACAGAAACACTTTATTGGGCCTAACCAAGGCAAAGCCTACGTCATCAAGCGCCTTTCGCGGCTTCCGGGACTGCGTTTACTTTCTGCTTCTTGACGCGCGCGGACGAAGAAGCCTGTTTGTTCTTCCTCTTAATCACCTTTGGCACGCACCCGCTCTCCTGCCGCTCGAGCAACTCGGGCGGTTCGACCGTAGGTTGCCCTTCGTCTTCGGCAGCGGCGCTCGACGAGATGATGGCGAATTTCAGGTAGCTCGCACCACGGCTAAACACCAGCACGAGCGGCCCGTCCTTGTTGAGCCCGAGCATCACGCGCCCCTTCTTGCGTTCCTGGAAACTCGAGGCCTTGAGGATCTTCTTGACTGTGTCCAGCGAATAGAAAAGCCCGTCGCCTGCCTGGCCGGTCGGGTCGGCACGCATCTTGGGCCGCTCGACTTCGGTGTGCGAAACGACCCCTGACAGGTAAGTGCTGCTCTTGCGCTGTTCCGAGACGTCAGCAACAGGACTCGGTGACCAGCCGGTCGCCGGCGACGTAGAAGCGCGCGTGCGAGTTGGTCTTGTGGTGGTGCCTGGCCACCGCACACAGCGCGGTCGAGCTCACGTCGGCCAACTGGTCGCACCTGGTGGCGTTGCCGTCCATCGCGACCATGTCCGCCGGCACGCGCAGGTTGGACAGGGCACTGTTGTGTTCGAAGCTCCTGCTTTCACTGTACATCTTGAGGTTCAACTGGTTGTCGCTGTCCAGCGAGAGTTCCAAAGTCTTTTCGGGCCTGTACTGCGTTAGCCAGTTGGCCACTTCCTTCAGGTCGATGCAAAACACGGCGCGCACCTTGCCAGAGCCAAACTGGACATAGTCGCCTTCGGCCCCTCGGCGGAAAAGGGTACAGACAGCTCGGCGCTCACGCCGTCGGCGACGCCGACGAGCTCGAGGCCGGACGGCGAGGCGTCAATCCTTGCCTCTAACAGGACCGGGGCCAGACACTCGATCGCCCGGCGGAACGAAGGCCCGCCGCTCTTGGTGCGCCAGAGAAAGACTAGGGACATTGGCGGAGTTTGGGGAAATGAGGGCGCAAAGGCAAAAAGAGGACCAAGCCCCTTTTTTCCCAACCCATTTCCTTTTTGGGTCCTCCTGATTTGAATTGAGCCACTTTAAATCAGGCGAGTGGAGGGAGCGGCCGCTCCAGTGAGACACACACAGAAAAGTCAAATGTCTGTTCAACTAATCAAGGGCACGGGCGCGAACGGCGGCAAGCAGCTGGCGGTCAAGTTCAACCCGGCCGAGGACCTGCCGAAGATTACACTGAAAGGCGAACCGCGCGCAGCATATGGTTCTATTTTCGCCAACGTCGTGTACGAAGGGAAAGCACCAACCTTTCTGTTACCGTCGCTGGTCGTGGCATGGGACCCTTCGAGCTTCCAGGACTCCAAGAAGGTGACGATCGACCTTTCCTTCCGCGAGGCCACGACCCATTCCAGCGTGTTGGAGGCCTACCAGGTCCTCAGGGCCATTGATGAGAGGATGTGCGCGCTGGTCGTACAGGCCAGGTCCAAGCTGCTGCCCACCGTGAAAAGCAGCGGCCCGCTGGCTAAAACAGACGAACAGATCAAGTCTTACTACCAGGCCTGTACCCGACCCCGCACCAGCGCCAAGAGCGACAGGGCATGGCCCGCTCGCCTGAGCTGCACGCTGACGGGTGCCAAGATCCTGGGAGGAGAGGGAGACAACCAGTCGATTGCCAAGGGGGATGTAGTCAAATGCCTAATCCAAGTGACCACGCCTCTGTTCGCGCCAGGAGAAAGTGTCGCTCGGCTTCAAGATAGTCCAGCTGCGAAAAATCGCAGAAGGTCTGCCTTACCCGGACATCAGCCTGACCGAAGAAGAGGCCTTTGGTGTGTCGCTAAAGGAAGACTCAGGAGCAGACTCGAGCGCGATGCAAATCGAGGAAGAGTTTGTTTAATTAATTAAAATTTGTACAGCTTCAAGCTACACAGACAGCACAGTCGGCCGGTCCCAGGGCCTTGCTAGCGGCCTGGGTTCTTATGTAATAAGTTGTTTTTAAACCGAGCTGCCAGGCGTAGAACAGGCGCTGCTGACTCTGCGTTCAGTGGGATTTGTCACATGTAAATTGAGCGATTGCGAGCCGCACACGAACGGCCCGCGGTCGGCCGCCAAGTGCAGCTGCAAGCGCAAGGGGATTTCCCACACGGTCTTGTAGACGTTTTTGATGTCTTGGGGCAGGTCGCACCCTTGCACAGAACCGCCGTCGGCAATGATTTTAGCCCTGAGCTGCTCGTTCCAGAGCCCGCGCTCTTCTAGCTCGCGCACCAGGTGTTTGTTCCACACGACGTGCTCGCCAGAGAGCACCCGACGCACAAACACGTTCGAGTGGGCCGGCTCGAAAGATTCGAAATTGCCCAGGATCTGAGCAGTCGTGGCAGTAGGCATGTAGGCAATTAGCTGTGAGTTTCGTAGCCCATACTTGGTGATGCTCAGGCGGAGCGAGTCCCAGCGGTCGTCCGTCTGCTCCTTGCCGGGCCACAGATCGAACTGCAGGAGCCCGTGGCTAGCAGGAGACCCGCCGAAACTCTTGTAGCCCCCTTCTCCTGTGCTAGTTCGCAAGAGGCCCAGAGCGCGGCGTAGTACAGTTCGTGTGCTATCTTGACATTGAGCTTTTGTGTCTCTGTTGAATCCCATGGCATTTTCATCAAAGCCAGGACGTCGGCCAGGCCATTGACACCGAGGGCCACCGGACGATGCAAGAGGTTGCTGCGTCTGGCTTCCTCCGTAGGGTATTCTGTAATGTCGATGACGGTGTCGAGGTTACGCACAGCTGTGCGCACGCACGACCGCAGCAGCTCGAAATCAAAGGACTTGCGGTCCTCCGACACGAACTTGGGCAGCGAGACAGAGGCCAGATTACACACACTGTGCTCGAGCGGCGAGCTGTATTGGACCACTTCTGCGCACAAATTGCTGCAGCGAGTTATGCCTAAATTCTTTTGATTCGATTTCGCATTCACTGCATCCTTGTACATAATGTAGGGAACGCCGCCCGACTCGATCTGTGCACGGCAGACCGCGCTCCAGAGCTCACGAGCTTTGACGGTGCGCCTCGCCAGGCCCAGCCTCTCGGCCCGCGTGTACTGGGACTCAAACTCCCTGCCATAGAAGGCGTCCAGGTCACCTACGCCCGTTTCGTCCGGGCAAAAAAGGACCATTGTTGATCCTGTTCTACACGCTCCATGAAGATGTCGTTGACTGTAAGTCCTAAAAACAAGTCTCGGGCTCGCAGTTCTTCGGAGCCAGTAACTCGTTTAAGTTCCAAAAACTCCAAGACGTCTGCGTGATGAATTGGCAGATACACTGCTACAGCACCCCGTCTCTTGCCTGGCTGGTTCGCGTAGCGAGCGGTCTCGTTCAACACTTTGCACAAGGGAATACACCGTCACTGTGCCCGCCCGTGCTGCGAATCAGGGAGCCCTTGCTTCTCACACAACCGAGGTGAACGCCCAGCCCACCCCTCCCTTGCTGATAAGAGCAACGTCTTTGATCGTGTCATAGATTCGCTCAACGAGTCGCCCTTGATAGGAAGCAAGAAGCAGCTGGAAGCTGGCCCGCTCTTCTCAGCCCACTATTAAAAAGGGTGGGTGACGCGTGGGTATAAAATCCCAGCGACATGAGGTCATAGTTTCTCTGATTCGTTTCAGTGGCTCTTTGGACTCGCGGCGATGTAAGTGAACGGCCACGCGAAGCCAGAGGTACTGGGCCGTCTCGCACGCACGACCCTGATTGTCTTTGAGTAGATAGGACTTGAGCAGGGTCGAGTAACCAAAGTAGTCATACAGCATGTCGCGGCGCGCGTCAATTAACGAGTTTAGTTGCCCGGCGTTCTGGTCCACGAAGATGCTGTAAGCTGGGTCCATACCCCACCTAAGCCTTTCCGTGCATTCGCTGAAGGTCGATGGGCACTGCTTTGCGTGGTTGGAGGCCAGGAGACGACCACCCAGCTCTCCGTACGCCGGGTGAGAAATCGCGAGCGCCGCACACGTGCTCGCGGCCAGCGAGTCAAGTTCGCTCGTCGGCACGAGGTCGTACAGGCCCGCCACGACGCGCTGGGACACAAGGACCGGGTCAACGGCATGCAGATCTTTGGACAAACTAGCAACTCTTTCCAATATTTTATCGAACAAAATGGCCTGTGGAGATCCATTTCTTTTGGTTACTTGCATTTGCCAAGTCTATACAGAGTCTGGCTCAGAACTTTTTTTTCCGTGTTCTACCGCAACCCAAGCCCCAAAGAGCGCGTCGACCGCCAGAATTTCGCCGCGGCCGGTGGCTGCATAGGAGGCCCACAAAAGTCCATGTGTTTTTCGGTGTGCTGCCCAGTAGGCGGAGTCTCCGCCGAAGAACCCGGTCTGCCTGTCGTCAAGCGCTCCGCTCAGCCAAAAAACAGCGGGTATTGCGGCCAGTGCTTGCATCCAGGGCTGCGGCCTGTATATGGCCAGGCCGGCCACCGCCAGTCTGGCCGGAACGCACCCGCCCCAAAAAAGGGCAGAATTGTCCCTATTAGTCGTGTCTGTCATGTTTAGCCCAAACGAAAAATACTATCGTCTGCACAAACCGTGTCGCCAGTTCAATTCTCTTTGGCTGATGTCAGGCACTTCTTTTTTTTTGGGTTTTATTAATTTTTTTGTAAGAATATTTAAAAATTTCCCGGGAAGAAAAGTTATTAAAGTTTTACACGTTTTATCTTTTTTTATTGATCCAAGCTACCCTTTTTTTCGACATTCGCGTCAGCAGTCACGTGCTCTGCCCCGTCAAGGCGCTGCCTCTTGTTCTTTCGCTGCCCCGCTTCTTCCCTCTCTTCCTCCTTCTTGTTCCTGCGCTTGCCAGCCACTCTCAGTGCTCTCTTGATGCTTCTGTCGACCGCTCTATCAAACATCTTATAGCCTGCTGGCTTATCAGGAACCACTCCAGCAGACACTATGGCACGTACAAAAGACTCCCTGTCGTTCCCCTGCGACCCCTGCGCGCTCTCTCCGTCTTCGTCGGCAGCTTCTTCTTCCGTCGCCCCGTTCATCTTCTGGTCGTAGGCTCTGCGCGAAAGCAAGCGCATATGCACGATCCCGTGCTTCCTGCCGCGCGCAACGCCTGTGTGCCCACATTCACGGACGTAGCCACAGATTTTTGGTTCGCACGCTACGTCACAGATGTGCCCGACTTCCTTGGTCGACCGAGGACAAAACTCGCAGTAATTTACGCGCGTGTCTTTCTTGACCACGCCCTGGTTCGTCTGTGCCCGATAAACTTCGTATTCGGACCTGCGCAGCGCAGTGTCTCCCAGGTCGTCCACGGTCACATTGTGCAGCCTGCAGTCTTCTTTCAGGTACTTGTCGACCGCGTAGCGAGAAGTCCTGCCAGCTCGTGAAATGGTTCTTCTCGAACACAACGCCGTAGTCCTTGCTGCCTTCGTTGAGAAACGTGCCAGCACGTTCGTCCTGCTCTCCACGTATTTCTGGTTCTGCCGCAGCTCCTCTGGTGCGATGTCCACCCAAAAGTCTGCTTGTGGGTGCTCTTCCACTGCGCGCTTGTACCTGGCGACGCAGCGTGCCAGGATGTAGGGCATCTCGTTCTTAATAATGCGATTCCCGAGTCCAGATCAACCGTCTTCACGAGCTCGTTATACAGGAACAGCGCTAACCGACGCTTCAACTGGCCTTGCCCGTCCTTGTAGTTGAACAGGTAGTTGCTGCCACGATAACTGCCGTTCTCCAAGCAATGTGCTCTTGGCGATCTTGTTTTTAGCTGGCACGTTGACCATCTCGCCCGACACCATGCTCTGCAGCGTAGCCTGGTCAACCGTGCTCGCAAAGTCGAGCGGCAGGTCCGGTATCACGATAAGCTCCTTGTCGTACAGCGAAGACAGTCCAAACCCCTTCTCGGTGTTCTTGCTGATCGAAGCTACCTTGCCAGGGGGCTTCATCGACTGCAGGACCTGGATGACAGTTCCTTTCCCGTGCCCGCGTCGCCCAACATAAAGGGAAACACCTGCCAGTTGTCTCGCTCCCTGAGCGGAAACTGGAGCCTGCCCAGCAACGTTTCGAAGACCTCGTACATAGGCTTGCTCAACTGGAATCTGAGCAGGTCTCGCCAGTCGGGAGTCATGTCGTCATCGAAGCACATGGCCTTGATCATCTTCTCGATGTCCACCTCCACGTCGTAGAAGTGGTCAGTGAACGGAGCAGCCTCCGAGCTCTCGCGCAGCTGTTCCCAGGTGCGGATGGCCAGAGTGCGCGAGTTGAAGGTGCAGTTCCTGAAGCTGATCCAGTCAGTCCGCATCTCCGATGGACGCTTGACTGGGAAGAAGCGATGGCTAGTGCCGACGAACCACTTGAGGAGCTTCTCCTTGTTGACGCTGTGGTAGTAATCGGCGTCGGCCAGAACACGGTCCATGTACTCCTCCGCCTCGCTCACAAAGCAGAAGACGCCCTCTATCCTCGCATGGGGGCCGAACACCTGCCCGTTGAAGCGAATGTCCCTGGAACGTCTGGCATGCTTTATAAGGTCGTGCCTGCACTTCTCCTCGTTGCTGGCCAGCTTGTGGATGTGCTGCTCGCCGTAGTACAGATCCCAGTCCTCGTCGGTCGGCTTCCCGTCGTCCGAGTGGAAGGACACTTCGTAGCCCGTCGTCTGCTTGACGTGCTCTTGCACCTGCTGGACCAGCTCGTCCGTCATGATCTTGCCTTCGCCCCACCTCCTCTCTACCCCGATCTCGTCGTGCTTCCAGACTCCCACGTTGTACAGCCTATTCTTGCCTTCCTTGAGCGAGTGAAGGTACTCAACCACCGTCTCCATGATCCTGCGCTCCAGGCTCTGCCAGACGTAGGAAAGGAAGGTAGCTTCCTTGTTGGACTTCTTGGTTTGTTGTTGCACCGCCTGCCACATTGGGCCGTACCTTGCCAGCATCACGAACAGCGGCAACACGCTCTGCCAGTTCTTCTTCCATTCCCGTAGGATCTCGCAGTTTAGCTCGGGGTCGCCTTGCACTCCCTTCCCGTTGATGACAGCCAAGAACGCGTCCTTGCCGCGCTTCTTCCCTGCATCGTCGTGCGCCCACTCGAGCTGCGCACAGAGCTCCGCGATCATAGCCTCTCTCCCGCCCGGCTGCACGTAACGCGCGATCAAGGCGGGCACCTCAATTCCATTCTTGGCCATGTCCTGTGTGAGCAGGGTACACGCTGCGTTCTTAATGTCGAGCCACTCGTAGTACTCGCCCGCGACCATGCGACAGATCCACTTTTTCCGCAAGCCAATCGCGCACGCCCCCCACAGCCTCATCCCCTCGCATTTCTTGCTTTCTATGTAGTCGATCCGCGCGCTCCCATGGCTCGTCTTGTACAGTTCGAGGATGGCGCTCACATTGTCAGCCTCGTCCACCGGCAGGCGTGCCAGGGTAAAAATGTGTCGCAGACGCTCCACGTTCACGCGCTGCTGCAGAGAGAACGCGATCTTCCTCTCTTCTTCCTCTTCCTCGCCATCGCCCTTGTCCTTCCCCTTCTTTTTCTTGGCTTTCTTAGGCATGGCGGACACCCTGTACACAACACAGTGCACGAGAAGTTTCTAAAAAAATTTCACGAGTGGAATTTTCGCGGAAATTTAGCGTGTTTGGCGGCGCGGTAAATTTCCGGGATTCGACCACTGCCAGTGGTGGGGGCAAAAATGGCAATGGGTTCGTTCCGGCTCAGGCACTTCTTGGTTCGCTGAGAAGCCAAGTCTGAGCTCGACAGGCGACAACTGGTCTACCGAGGCGTGCGACCGGGCACGCGCCGCTGGTCCAGCCGGCTCCTGACTGCCGGGCCGACGACTGCCTTTTTTTCCCATATCACTGCCTTTTTTGGAGGACAAAAAGGCAATACGTGCCTGAACCTGCCAAACGGCGCGGGTCGCGACCTCGACCTAAGCCAGCCAAGGGAGTAACGGACGGTACCCAACCACCCCCATAATCCCGACCTAGCCCAACCTAGGAAGCACTCCCGAAAAAATGCGCCGAAATTCTGCCGCAATGGGTGCCACCGCCGCCACCGCCCGCCCCACCAAGCGCCGCGCCGCACCATCCTGCCGCGCGGCCAGCTGGCCGCGCTCGCCCCGCCCGCTGCCTACGTCCCCGCCCCCTGTGACCCGGCCGCCGTGGCCCGGCTGGACGCCGACCGACACCCGTGCAAGGACGTCGACTGGTACGCACT
Source organism: Paulinella micropora (assembly GCA_019918135.1). Lineage (NCBI taxonomy): Eukaryota > Cercozoa > Imbricatea > Euglyphida > Paulinellidae > Paulinella > Paulinella micropora. Next base: position 89,802 of record WBZZ01005715.1, read on the forward strand.
GCTGGTCGAGGCGGCTACCCACTGCCTGAATACCACCGACCGGCGCCTGCGGCTGACGCCTCGCCCTATCCCTGGTCCCCGCTGGCCGCTACCGCACTACAGCCAGAGGAAGCGCCACTGCTCTCCCTGCTTGGACCTCGCCTTGCTCCGCGTGCCTACCGACCCGTACCGGCCCGCCAGCTGGGCGTGCCCGACCTGCCACTGGAGCTGCAGACCCTGCATGCCCCGTTGCTCGAGATACTGGCCCGGCGTTCGGCAGCTCAGCCCCTGCCTACATAGCGAAAGACTGTGCCAAACTCGTATGTGCATATCTCCCGACTCCTGCTTACTACAGCCCGCTACCCAAGGGAGCCCTGGCGGGCCTATCCAGCGCTCGCCAATGGGACCTCTACGACCTGATCCAAAAGATGTGCCCGTTCCACTCCTGGCGGGACTGGTACGGCGGCCGGGGTAGGAAGCACGAGGCCCTGGCCAACAACCCAGTCATCCACGAGGCGGAATTTCAAAAAGGAATGGCTGGGACACCAAGGCCCCGGGACAGAAACGGTCGATGGACTGCCTGGCGTCGGCCTGGACGATTCCCGCGGAGCCTGGCGCTTCTACAAGCGCTACCAGCGCCTGTACTGGACTGCGGTGGAGGACCGTGTCAACAGGCGCCTGCAGACTGTCTTCCAGCGCCTAGCTAGAAAACTCAACGCGTTGTAGCGATTCAATAAAAACATAGCCTAACTATCTTTTCCTCCCTCCCCCCGGCCCCCCCCCCCCCCCCCCCCCGGCCCCCCACCCTGTCGGAAAGCCCCCCCCCCCCCCCTCTCCCCTCTCCCTGTGTATTTTTTCTTGAGACATCTGCCACGATCCGGAAAACCCCCCACCCCCCTCCCCTCCCTCCTCTTCTGTTTTTTTTTTTTAAATTTTTTTTGAAAAATTAAAAAAAGTGTCTCATACGTCTCAGACCCCCCTAAAAAAGGCCAAAGATCGCACAGGCAAGGCCGGCGCCTTGAGACAGGGTTGAGACAGCCTGTGAAAGAGGAGGCGAGCGGCGAATGGGGCCACCCCCTCACCCCCTTTTTCAATCTCCCTTTTGAGACAAATTAATAGAGTTTGAGAAAAAAAACTGATATTTTTTGAAAATATATTTTTAAAAATCCAGGAAAATCCCCCCCCGGGGGGTTGGGCGGCGGCCGGACCCGTGGCAGATGTCTCAAACTCCAAGGGAAACTGAAAGGGATTTTTTTTCGTTTTTGCGGTAAATTTCCTACTCCCCGTGAATTTCCGCCCTAAAATGTGGCTATGAGACGTGAAGTCGGGAAGTTTATCCACAACTTTTGGGGAGGGTGCAAAAAGTTACCTTTCCCCCGGGAGCCAGGGAGCCAGACCCGTGGCAGATGTCTCAAGGGAAGCAAGTGTTTTTTTTAACGATAAGTTTTCCTTTAATGAAAAAAAAACAGAACTGGGTGTCAAAGCTAGCAAGCGTGTCCACTGCTTACACTGAGGCTGGCTGGGCGGGTGCCTGCTTGGCGACGAGGCGGTAGACGGAGACGGGCCCGTCAAAGATGCGGCAGGCCACGAGATTCTGTTGAGTGAGAGCCAGGGCGAAATGGCTGGCAGCGTTCAGCAAAAGACAGTTCTTCGTGTCCACTGCTACCGTGTGGGCCCAGCCGCTGACGAGAAAGATGCCACGAAGATCGCTGCCCTTGCGGGTCAGGTCGTACCAGCTCGCCTTCTTGAGAGGGCGGAGAGAGTAGAGTGAGCCTGTGTCGAAGCACCGGAAGCAGTCGCCGAGAAAATCGATGAGCTGCTGGACTTCGCAGTAGCAGTTCAGCTTTGCGTGCAAGAGGGCGAGGTACTTGCTGGGCGGCTGACAGCCCGCGGCGACCAACGCGTTGAAGAACGCGTCTTGGACGCAGTAGTATCGGCCCGAGGAGCGCGCGGAGAGGCGATACAGGTCGCCACGCGGGAAGGGCGCCGGGCCGTCGTCGTTGGCACCGCTGCCTAGCGGCCAGTACACATCCGGCTTCAGGCAGTTCGTTTTGCGTAAGCCCGCCCGGCTGATGCAGGCATGAACCATGTGCTGGCGCTCCTCGTGGTCCCGCTCCCTGCCCGGCTGGCCCTTAAACTCGTCACGAAACACTTTGATGGGGATGAGCTCCTGCACGGGCTTTTTCCGCAGAGGTTCCTTTTTGTCAGGGAACGCGATGATGAACGAGTCGGTGTCCAAATCAACCTTGATGTCCTCCCGGCCGGGGGTCGGAGCATGCGGCTGGTCTTCCCAGTTGTAGGCAAGCCACAAGAAGATCTCCTTGCAGGGGAGCATCACTTCCTGGCGGATGGACCCCTTGGCCTGCTCTGCCTCTCGCTTCAAGTCTTCGGCCGAGAGTTCTTGTAGACGGTCCCAGGCATCGGACTCGGGCCCTTCATAAGGCGGCTCTCCGACGTGACTGCTGTCACAGCCAAGCTGAGCCACGTGGTTGTATTCAATTGCCAGGCGGAGGCAGGCCATCTCCTCTCCTGACATCTTCTTTGCTTTCTTTTTCGCTTTCTTCTTCTCTTTCTTTTTCCTGTTCTGCTTGGTTGCGGCGGACGAGGGCTGAGCCTTTTTCTGGCGGATGCCGCGGTCCAGTGGCGTGGTCATTTCTCGGCGCGTGCGACCAGGAGGGGGTGGTGGCAGCGCCTTACTGCTCTTCCAGCCAGGGCCGCCC
>WBZZ01005715.1:107500-117500 GCA_019918135.1 Paulinella micropora
ATATGTCAATCCTCAAGATGTCTACACTCTGGATAGTGATGATACCTACCTACCTACCTACCTTGTTCCCTCTATCTATCCCATCTACCTACCTACCTACCTACCCATCTATCTATCTACCTACCTACCTACCTACCTACCTACCTACCTACCTACCTATCTATCCACCTACTACCTACCTACCTACCTACCTATCTACCTACCTACCTACCTACCTATCTACCTTTTAGGGGTTGTGTCTAGCCGGGTTGTCCACCGTGGATATGTCATATCCTGTCTACCTACCTACCTACCCATCTATCTATCTAACTACCTACCTACCTACCTACCTATCTACCTACCTACCTACCTACCTATCTACCTTTTAGGGGTTGTGTTTAGCCGGGTTGTCCACCGTGGACATGTGAATCCTCAAGATGTCTACACTCTGGATAGTGATGATCTATCTATCTACCTACCTACCTACCTACCTACCTACCTACCTATCTGCCTTTTAGGGGTTGTGTCTGGCCGGGTTGTCCACCGTGGATATGTCAATCCTCTATCTATCCTATCTACCTACCTACCTACCTATCTATCTACCTACCTACCTACCTACCTACCTACCTACCTACCTACCTATCTACCTTTTAGGGGTTGTGTCTAGCCGGGTTGTCCACCGTGGACATGTCAATCCTCAAGATGTCTACACTCTGGATAGTGATGACCTATCTATCTACCTACCTACCTAGCTACCTACCTACCTACCTACCTACCTACCTACCTACCTACCTTTTAGGGTTTGTGTCTGGCCGGGTTGTCCACCGTAGATATGTCGATCCTCAAGATGTCTACACTCTGGATAGTGATGATACTCATGCAAGTCGGTCTGGCAGAGAATAGTATTATTATCGTTATTATCTTATCATCATCATCATCATCATCATCATCAACCTCATTAATCATTCTCGTTATCATTCTCGTCATCATCATCACATCATCACATCATCATCATCATCATCATCATCATCATCAACCTCATTATTATTTTCATTATTAAGACTTCTACACTCTGGATAGTGATGATACTCATGCAAATCGGTCTGGCAGAGAATATTAATTATTGTTATTATCTTATCATCATCATCATCATCATCATTATTATTAACGTCATTTATCAACCTCATTATCATTCTCGTCGTCGTCGTCATCATCATCATCATCATCATCAACCTCATTATTATTCTCATTATTAAGACGTCTACACTCTGGATAGTGATGATACTCATGCAAGTCGGTCTGGCAGAGAATATTATTATTATTGTTATTATCTTATCATCATCATCATCATCATCATCATCATCAACCTCATTAATCATTCTCGTTATCATTCTCGTCATCATCATCATCATCACATCATCATCATCAACCTCATCAACCTCATCATCATCATCATCATCATCATCATCATCATCATCATCATCAACCTCATTATTGTTCTCATTATTAAGATGTCTACACTCTGGATAGTGATGATACTCATGCAAATCGTTCTGGCAGAGAATATTATTATTGTTATTATTATTATTATTATTATTATTATTATTATTAGGGAGTACATAGGCCATCGGTCCTTTCCATGGGCTGATTGGTATAAAGCTCCTAGAGTAATGTTCTATGCCGTCACTTCCTTTATTCCACCGATTGGTGTGGAGACTTTCCTTATGGAATGGAGGACTGGATGCACATGGCCTTTTGGCTCAGCAATTGGCAGGAGATACACGATACACTATTATTATTATTATTATTATTATTATTATTATTATTATTATTATTATTATTATTATTATTATTATTATTATTGGGGAGGAGGGTCGTTGCGCGCGTAAAAGATCTTAAACTCCGCATATGCTGGTTGATAGCCCAGGACCCAGCAGACACCAAATTGTTATGGGTGGGGTTTCGAGGCAGCTCTAGCAACCGCGCTTGGTGTATGCACTTGCACATTCGGTGACGTCTTGCAAGAGGTTGCTGGGACTGCGGAATAACCTCGGCTTAGTGCAGTCTTGCCCTCAGGAGCTCCATCGGTGGCCCCGATCATCAGGCGAGAGACTGACACGGGGGGGTGGAGGACCTCGAACAAGGGTATTGGAGGCTTATGTCCGTTGAGGATATGCCAACTCATAACCCTTTGGTGGTAGATGCTGGGGAGGAGGGTCGTTGCGCGCGTAAAAGATCTTAAACTCCGCATATGCTGGTTGATAGCCCAGGACCCAGCAGACACCAGATTGTTATGGGTGGGGTTTCGAGGCAGCTCTAGCAACCGCGCTTGGTGTATGCACTTGCACATTCGGTGACGTCTTGCAAGAGGTTGCTGGGACTGCGGAATAACCTCGGCTTAGTGCAGTCTTGCCCTCAGGAGCTCCATCGGTGGCCCCGATCATCAGGCGAGAGACTGACACGGGGGGGTGGAGGACCTCGAACAAGGGTATTGGAGGCTTATGTCCGTTGAGGATATGCCATTAGCTGCATCAGTACGCCTCAGATATAGTAAATCTGCCTTGGAGTGTTGACTGTGACATATTTGAGGGAAATCCCGATGAAAAAACCTAGTCACACTTGCTAAACAGAGTTCCAGCCCAATGGCCTCAAGGCGTTAAACTGTGACGCCAACTCATAACCCTTTGGTGGTAGATGCTGGGGAGGAGGGTCGTTGCGCGCGTAAAAGATCTTAAACTCCGCATATGCTGGTTGATAGCCCAGGACCCAGCAGACACCAGATTGGTATGGGTGGGGTTTCGAGGCAGCTCTAGCAACCGCGCTTGGTGTATGCACTTGCACATTCGGTGACGTCTTGCAAGAGGTTGCTGGGACTGCGGAATAACCTCGGCTTAGTGCAGTCTTGCCCTCAGGAGCTCCATCGGTGGCCCCGATCATCAGGCGAGAGACTGACACGGGGGGGTGGAGGACCTCGAACAAGGGTATTGGAGGCTTATGTCCGTTGAGGATATGCCATTAGCTGCATCAGTACGCCTCAGATATAGTATTATTATTATTATTATATCATCATCATATCATCATCATCATCATCATCATCATCATCGTCCTCATCATCATCATCATCATCATCATCATCATCGTCCTCATCATCATCATCATCATCATCATCATCACCGTCATCATCACTATCATCATCACTATCATTACCACCATCAATATTGTCTAGCTGGCTGTAGATAGATAGATAGATAGATAGATAGATAGATAGATAGATAGATAGATAAAGATAGATAGATAGATAGATAGATAGATAGATAGATAGATAGATAGATAGATGGTTAGATTAGCTAGTTAGATACATAGGCGTTAAGATGTCTACACTCTTGCTAGTCATTCTCCTCATGCAAATCTCGCTGGTAGCATCTTCTACTTCTTTTTCATTACGATAGATAGATAGATAGATAGATAGATAGATAGATAGATAGATAGATAGATAGATAGATAGGTAGGTAGGTAGGTAGGTAGGTAGGTAGGTAGGTAGGTAGGCAGGCAGGCAGGCAGGCAGGCAGGCAGGCAGGTAGGTAGGTAGGTAGGTAGGTAGGTAGGTAGGTAGATAGATAGAGTCATTTTACACACACCCAGAACTCCGGCTTTCTGGTGCCACTTTTTGGGGTTTGCTTTCTATCTATCTATCTATCTATCTATCTATCTATCTATCTATCTACCTATCTATCTATCTTTCTATCTATCTATCTATCTGTCTGTCTATCTATTCCAGTGCCGATGGGCTTTCACTGGAGTAGATAGATAGATAGATAGATAGATAGATAGATAGATAGATAGATAGATAGATGAGATGTCGCAAAGGAATGTAGTCCTTGCAAAGGAACGCAGTTTCACATCAAACAATAATTTGTGTACTGTGCATGTGTCCGGGATGGGAATCACGGGTAGACTGTGTTCTGGAAAAAGAAGAGGAGGAAGGACGTTGAAGAAAAAGGCAATCTAGGAATGGAGAGTGGGAGGATAAGGAAGAAGAGAAAGAAAAGGAAGCCGTTAGTCCAAGTGTTTTGAGCACCGTAAGCTTGCGCAAGCTACAATGATGACATTGTATGAGGCCTAAACCCCCGCAGGGACCTAGCCCGGGCTATGCAACACTGGACGGCTATGATGGAATGCAGTCACCAATACGGACTAGAGGAAGATTAGTCCAATTTTTGACTGCACAGGAGCGATAAATCGCAAAAGAGCAACGAGCTACGCAGGAGGATAGCTTGAAGCAAAGGGATTTGGATTGGGGATGGGAAAAACCCAAGGCACGGAAACATCGATGAACAGAGAACGATACCATGCCGCGAGCCCCGCATTCGATTGGTCGAAGGTGGCAGGTCCATCCGTTGTCCTCGATTTGAGATTTGAGCTCGTTGTATCGGTTGGTCTTGTATGCTCGTGCGTCAAGGATGTTTTCCTCGACCGGGCACGTTAGCTCGATCAGAATACATATCTTGGTAGACAGTGACCAGACAACGATATCGGGGCGGAGGTCAGTGACACAAATGTGGACAGGAAAGGCTTGCTCAGAACCGGTGTATTGGGTTTGGAGTTGCCAATCGTTTGCAGTGTCAAGCAGGGATGGTCGATGAAATGACTGTTTCTTAGGCTTCTGCTCGCCCTCTTTCACAAACATAGACTTTGATTCATTTTGGTCTATAGGGGAGCGTTTGTTATGGCTCTCGATGTGTTTTTGAAGGGGAGCTTCAATAGTGCAGAGCACAGAGTCATGACGCCAGGTATAGCGGCCTTGTTTGAGGGCAACATGGCAACCGGAGAGGATGTGGCATAGATGTGCTTGACCAGAACAGAGGGCACACTTGTTGTTGGGAATGATTCCCCACAGACGTCTAAGGTCGGGGGTAATAACCGAGTTTGTGCTTGCGTTGATGACCCAAGAGATTAAACGGGGATTACGGGTTCCGATGAGGCGAGCCCAGGAGAGGTCGAAGGGGCATGCGTCTTCAAAACGAAGGAAGCACCCTTGCATGGCTTTGTCCATGTCATGCACTGTGGTTGCCTCAAGTATTGTCTCAGCAGCTAATTCTAAAACCCTGTCTTTGCGGTCTGTGATGGAATGTTCTTTTGGGTAGCGACCATGGCCAAGTCCGAGATGATCGGATTGGCCTCGATGTTTGAATTCAAAATCAACTTGTGCCTCAAGCTTTTCGAGCATAGGCTCTGGTTTCCAGATAGTTCGAAATGTTTCGTGTTTCATCAGGTTCATCGCATAAATGGACGAGAGGTGTTTATCTGGGCAGTACTTCAGCATTTGAGCACGGTTGATTTGAAGTCGCTGGTAAAAAGAGACGATGGATTGGAGCTGTAGACCGACTTTCGAGCGTGGGCGGTAAAGGCAAGAGACCAGAGCTCTTTTGTAGATATTGGCCCATTTTTTGAGGAAGCGGGTCGCAATTTTCTCAAGGGTTTTGAAAAAGATAAGCAGAGGTCATAAGTGAGAAATGGCCAGGCAAGTGACTGGACAGCGTAGTGCTGGTATAGCCACAGTTTCATAAAGCCATTGATCGAGCAGCTATCGATGGCTTGCATAGAAAGAATGAACTTCTTTTGGATTGCTGCACGTTGTTCGTTTTCGCTGAGGTCATGGTAGACAATCCATCCGAGGTCTTTGAAAGGCTTGTCAGCGATGAAGTCAATCGGTTTGCCAGTAATAGTAAGGGCGGGGTCGAAAGGTGGGAACGGGATCGGCAATAATCGTTTGAGACCCTTATGGTCGTCGGCTTTAGTCCAGTATTTGAAAGCAAGGCTTTTGCATTTGGGCGGTTTCGCGGCCATTGTTCTGGACCATGACAGAAATTTGTCAATCATGTTGATGGACGATTGACAGTGTTTCGGGGATCGGCAGTGTAGTTTGAGGTCGTAGCATAAGCAGCTTCGTGCACGATGACTTCATCTGTTGAGGTCTTATGCTTGAAATGATAACCGTTGTTTTTGGTCAAGGATGATAGGAGGTCAAGGAGTAGGTTGAAAACTATGTTGAAAAGGAGAGGAGAAATGCAGCATCCTTGAAAAACGCCAACAGCAAAAACAAAGGGTTCTGATGACCAATCTTTCCCTTCGATTATGGCTACTAAGAGTTCGTAGTATAAAAAGATTATGCGAGCAAACATAGGGGGCACGTGGTACCACCAGAGAGCGAACTGGATCAAGTTGTGGTTTACGCTTCCAAAAGCGTTTTGTAGGTCAATCCATGCTATGACCAGTTGGCGATAGTGATCTTTTGCATTTCTGATGGTAGCTTTTGTAGTAGCAATGTGCTCGGGGCATCCTGCAACGTTACGGAGGAAACCTTTTTGTTTTGCTCTGTCAAAGTACTTGTTATCTAGCAAAAAACTCTCTAGGCGTTGTGACCACAAAGAGAAAAATACCTTACCCGAGCAGCTTGTCAGAGCAATCGGACGATAGTTTGAGGCCTGAAGTGGATCGCCGTCCTTATGAAGGAGGGAGATAGCAGCTTGGGCCCAGCTATTAGCTACGTCAGTTGTCCAACACTTGACAATGAGTTTGTGTAAGAAAAGTAAAGCGGTGGGAAGTCTCTTGTAAACAAGGTAGCTAATACTATCTCTGCCAGGGGCTGCACCATTACGCTTGGCAAACACAGATCTTTTGGTTTCCAAGAATGATGGTGGCTTGAGGTCAAAGGGGACAGTTGGTAGAGGTGGGCGATTCATTTCAGGTAAGGGCACGTAGGTTTGTTCACGATTAGCGTCTTTGTATAGGTTGGGAAAGTAGGAGTCACAGTTTTCTTTGGATAGGGAGGAAGTGGTTTGGGTTGAGGGGGGATGAAACAGATTTTTGGCAAACTTATGAGGGTCATTTCGGAAGCGTGTATTTGCTTGTCGTTGAGCGGAGCTTAAAGTTGCTTCCTTGAGACGACGGCGGAGGCGGTTACCGGTCTTCAATAATACTCGCCAAGTTTTTTGCAGGCTTTTTGCAACAGCAGCTGGAATTGAACCTGCCCTTTTGAGATCTCGCAGATGTCTCTTGTGGATCAGTTTTTGTTGTCGGTTCTGCGTGAGTTCTGTTTGGAGCCGGATTACGTGGCGGTTTTTTCGTTCATGAGTTTGTTCTTGTGTTTTTGTTTGAGGTACCCGTTGTGATATGAAGTCGTAGAGATATCTTTCAAATTTCGCTACTGCTTCGTCACACGACAAGCGTTTGATGAGAGAGGAGGGGAGGATGAGAGGGAGTGCGGATTGGAGTTCTTCTTCAATGCCTTTCCATTCGCTTGGTGTTGATGGCAATACCAGGCGTTTTCTTCTTTCGGTTGGTTCTTTCGGGGCACTTCTTGTCCGATGGACGAAATGGGAGTATGTCTCGGCGTCAACACAGTGGGTGGAATCCAGGTTGATAATGCCGGGTTGCGACTTGTAGTCCGGATGGACGTGCGCTTTTGGGCTCTTCTTTTCGAGGAGGCCCGAAAGGTCTTCGTAAGGGTGAACATGAGCAAAATCTCCTCCAGGGGGTTCAGGCGGTGCAGAGCACGCACTGGGAGGGTGACGGCGGCCAATCCGGAGGGAATAGCGGTGCGTCGGTAGGTTTTCGCATGTAGTTTTTGTAACTTACGGCTTAACTTAGGGGAAGCAAGCCTCTTTGTTTAAGCCAGGGTTGTCAGCCCAAGAAGAAAAGGAGAAAGGTTTGGTTGCCGCGCTTTATCGCCGCGACGGGGTCACATATGGATGAGATGTCGCAAAGGAATGTAGTCCTTGCAAAGGAACGCAGTTTCACATCAAACAATAATTTGTGTACTGTGCATGTGTCCGGGATGGGAATCACGGGTAGACTGTGTTCTGGAACAAGAAGAGGAGGAAGGACGTTGAAGAAAAAGGCAATCTAGGAATGGAGAGTGGGAGGATAAGGAAGAAGAGAAAGAAAAGGAAGCCGTTAGTCCAAGTGTTTTGAGCACCAGATAGATAGAGAGATAGATAGATAGATAGATAGATAGATAGATAGATAGATAGATAGACAGATAGATAGATGAGATATCGACTAATGTCAGAAAAAAGGAGCTTCTGATTTCGTCAACCAAGGAAGTCTGTGGGTAAAGTATTAACCCGATGCCCAGCTAAGCCGTGATGTTTGCACGGAAGGGACTGATACAGGCGATACCAAAGCTCCCTAGTACCAGGCGGGGCCAGGGCTCGTTCCATAAGCGCCCCTTGCAGAACGAGCTCCCACCTCCATTACAGAGGACCCAGTAAGCAGATGGAGTTTCGAGACTGTTCGACAGTCTAGTATAAACCGACAGAGCACTGTGGGTTTTATTCCGGGCTCAACAAGCGAGAAAGGGCACCCTGAGGGAACAGGATTGTGCTTCCCGTCGCTATTTCGGCATGTGACTTATAGGCGTATGGCTAGGCACACATAAGGCACCCCACCACGGGCCCAGCACACCCACACCATCCCCTAATTCTCTGTCTGTCGACAGATGGCACCCATTTCAAAAAACCAAGCCCAAGGGAGGGTCAGTGACACCTCAAGTGGCCTTGGTTCACTCCGTGGAGTAAGTGATGAGATCATCTGATGAGATATCGACTAATGTCAGAAAAAAGGAGCTTCTGATTTCGTCAACCAAGGAAGTCTGTGGGTAAAGTATAGATTGATAGATAGATAGATAGATAGATAGATAGATAGATAGATAGATAGATAGATAGATAGATAGATAGATAGATATTGTCAAAAGCCCGGTCTGTGGTGGGCACTTGTACACCCAGAACCCGGAAACCATCGATGTTGTTGAAGGTGGTGGTGGTGGTGGTAGTGGCGATGATGGTGATGGTGATGAAGAACCTGGAAACCATCGATGTTGTTCAAGGGGGCCTTACCTTTATCAATATTTCTACCTTTCTGAATATGCTAGTAAGAGATGAAGATGATGATGGTGATGATGGTGATGGTGGTGGTGGTGGTGGTAGTGGCGATGATGGTGATGGTGATGATGATGATGATGATGATGGTGGTGATGGTGGTGATGGTGATGATGGCGATGATGGTGATGATGATGGTGATGATGGTGGTGGTGGTGATGATGATGATGATGATGATGGTGGTGGTGGTGGTGGTGATGATGATGATGATGATGATGATGATGATGATGATTTGGACGTGTCAATACTCTTACATAACTATTTTTGGTATTATTACAATGATGTCATGCCATGTAATGTTGTTATTTAGTATCATATGATGATGATAAGAATGATATCTACACACTCTATGGCTATGTAAGCTTGACTGTATTATCATTATCATGATCATTATCGTTATCATTATCATTATCATTATCATTATCATAATTATCATTATCATAATCATTAGCATAATCATGATCATATCACTATCACTATCATAATCATTATCATTATCAGTATCATATTATGATGATAATGATGATGTCTACACTCCAGATAGTGATGCTCCTTATTTAATATTCGAATCACTATGTAAGAGTGATTGTCAGTATCGTTATCATTATCATTATCATTATCATTATCATTATCATAATTATCATTATCATTATCATTATCATAATTATCATTATCATACTCACTATCGTTATCACTATCACTATCATAATCATTATCGTGATCAATATCATTTTCATTTTCATTTTCATAATCATTTTCATAAACATTATCGTAATCATTATCATAAGCATTATCATTCTCTACTATTGTTATATTTAGGTGGTATGGTCTTCACAACGATGCCTGCGCTGGTCATTCGTCGTCGTCTGCTGCGGTACAGAAAGGCAGTAGTGAGGCAGTAGACGGGACAAAAAGGCAGTAGTGGGGCAGTAAACGGGACAAAAAGGCAGTAGTAGGGCAGTAGATGCGACAAAAGGCAGTAGTGAGGCAGTAGGGAGCCATAGATGGGGGTATAAACTTTCTATCTTATCTATCTATCTATCTTATCTATCTATCTATCTATCTATCTATCTATCTATCTA
>WBZZ01005715.1:130000-132500 GCA_019918135.1 Paulinella micropora
CTGCCTACCTACCAATCTATCTATCTATCTACTGTTGCTATTAGTATCTTGATTGTTGCTGTGCAGCGTTTTTTGTTCTACGTCTTTTGTCTCTCTATTTTATAGATATATTCCATCTCCTGTGCATGTAAGTTATGTATGTATATACATGTGTATGCATGTATGCAGGTATAGACCCCTGTAGCTGACCGCAAAAGTGCGTTTCGTAGATATTGTATGTATACATAAGTATGTATACATGTATGTACACTTGTATGTACATATCCATCTACATACATTCGTAGATATTGTATGTATGTACATATGTACGTATACATGTATGTACACTTGTATGTACATATGTATGTACATATGTATGCAAAAATGTAGCTAACAGCATTTCCGTTTTGTTCTACGTGCGTTTCATAGATGTAATGTATGTATGTACACATGTGTGTACACTTGTATGTTAGTCCAAATTCCCGTATTTACGGTTGGCCGAAAGGTGAGGCGGCCGAAATTTTTCACCTGACCTTACTGCATCATACGTTATTTGATGTAGGCATTGGTTGCGGTGGCTATTAACATCTTTATCAGGGCTACTGCATCTATCTATCTATCTATCTATCTATCTATCTATCTATCTATCTATCTATCTATCTACTATCTATCCATCCATCCATCCATCCATCTATCTATCTATCTATCTATCTATCTATCTATCTATCTATCTATCTATCTGTCTGTCTATCTATCTATCTATCTATCTATCTATCTATCTAGGTGGGATTGGTGCTCGCATCAAGTCTGACGATGAAGTCAACACACTCATCTATCTACCTATCTATCTATCTATCTATCTATCTATCTATCTATCTATCTATCTATCTATCTATCTATCTATCTACCTACCTACCTACCTACCTATCTCATCATGCATATGTACATTATTTTATGTAGGTATTACTTCCAGGAGCTAACAACGTCTTTAACGGGGCCACTGCATCATGCATATGTACGTTATTTTATCGGTCACCTCCACAAAATGTGGTCAGGTTACCGATAAAACTACATATATATGCGGCGCGTCCAAATTTGACGTGTTTTGCGGGCTCCCCGGCCCCGGCCTCGGCTCGCCCGCAGAACACGTCAAATTTGTGGCTTTAGTCGCATATTATACTATACTGTAGGTATTGGTTCCTGTGGCTATCAATATCTTTATCGGGGCAACAGCGTTTCCTTTTGTACTGCGTGCATTGTTTCGACTGTCTGCTAAGTTATCAGATCGATGTGATCCGAATACTAGGTAGGTATATATATATATATATATATATATATATATATATATATATATAGAGAGAGAGAGAGAGAGAGAGAGAGAGAGAGAGTAGACAACTATCTACTTACCTATCTACCTATCTACCTATCCATCTATCTATCTATCTGCTAAGCTATCAGACTGATGTGATCCGAATACCAGGTAGGTAGGTAGGTAGGTAGGTAGGTAGGTAGGTAGGTAGGTAGAGAGAGAGAGAGAGAGAGAGAGAGAGAGAGTAGATAGCTATCTACTTACCTATCTACCTATCTATCTATCTATCTATCTATCTATCTATCTATCTATCTATCTATCTATCTATCTATCTATCTGCTAAGCTATCAGATCGATGTGATCCGAATACTAGGTAGGTAGGTAGGTATGTAGAGGGAGAGTAGAGAGAGAGAGAGAGAGAGAGAGAGAGAGAGAGAGAGAGTAGACAGCTATCTACCTACCTATCTACCTATCTATCTATCTATCTATCTATCTATCTATCTATCTATCTATCTATCTATCTATCTATCTATCTAAGCTGTCAGATCGATGTGATCCGAATAGTAGGAAAAGAAAGAAAGGAGAGAGAGAGAGAGCGAGAGAGAGAGAGAGAGAGAGAGAGAGAGAGAGAGAGAGAGAAAGAGACAGAGAGAGAGAGAGAGAGAGAGAGAGAGAGAGAGAGAGAGAGAGAGAGAATAGACAATTATATACATACCTATTCACCTGTCTACCTATCTATCTATCTACCTACGCCATCAGATCCATGTGATCTGAATAGTAGGTAAAGAAAGAAAGAAAGAAAGAGAGAGAGAGAGAGAGAGAGAGAGAGAGAGAGAGAGAGTAGACAACTATCTACTTACCTATCTACCTACGCCATCAGATCCATGTGATCCGAATATTAGGTAGATATGTAGATAGGTAGATAGATAGATAGTATATGGGTTGATAGGTAGAGATAGATAGGTAGATAGGTAGATAGGTAGATAGGTAGATAGGTAGATACGAGATAGGTAGATAGGTAGATAGGTAGATAGGTAGATAAGTAGATAAGTAGATAGGTAGATAGTATATGGGTTGATAGGTAGAGATAGAGAGGAGATAGGTAGATAGGTAGATAGCTAGATAGATAGATAGATAGTATATGGGTTGATAGGTAGAGATAGATAGGTAGATAGGTAGATAGGTAGATAGGTATGTAGTTGCCTTCTCTCT
>WBZZ01005715.1:172500-187500 GCA_019918135.1 Paulinella micropora
CAATGTGATTCCCATAGTAGTGTTACCGAGACCAAATATTTAATAATATAATAACTGCCTAACGACTTGTAGAATGAGGAATATCTAAGGTAGAAGGGACTCCGTACTCTCCAAGCCAAGGTAAACCGACAGACCGCAACATAGAGTAATGCCATTAAAAACCGGATGGGCCTGCACAATCCCCTCTCCCCCCAGAGCGAGAAGTCTAGTTAAGACCAGCCGAACCAAACCGGGATAAAATTTGAAAATTATCTCGAGAGATGATCTGTGACTGGACACTTCCCCTCGGTTCACTCAACGTCCCCCCATCTAGTTTCAAATTTGAGTCTATACTACCCCGGATAGTTATTGATAAATTCCATGTTTGTCCGATTCAAGCCCATCGGTTCCGCATTATTCCCCAAATTCGAAATCCGATGCGCTTCTATTGTGTCAGAAGAAAAATTTTGCGTGAGACCGTGACTCACGTATAATGTATCGCCCCATATCTGCCGTCACCATAATCCTGAATAAGACCTCTCGTGTAACATCTGAATCCATGAAAATTGCCATGTAACTAGGAATTTGATCAATCCATCACCGTCCTCCACTCGAACGTCGAAAATTGCCACGAAACTAGTGGGAATTCGATCAATCCATCCACTTCCACTCGAACGTCGAAAATTGCCACGAAACTAGTAGGAATTTGATCAATCCATCCACTTCCACTCGAACGTCGAAAATTGCCCCGAAACTAGGGGGAATTTGATCAATCCATCCACTTCCACTCGAACGTCGAAAATTGCCACAAAACTAGTGGGAATTTGATCAATCCATCCACTTTCACTCGAGCGTCGAAAATTGCCACGAATCGAAAAACCTTTTACCAAATTAAGGTCCCAGGTGACGCTGTAGTCCCTGCGTGTAGCCCAGGAGTGTCTTAAGACGTCGTTGAGGGAAGGCCCCCCCGCCAAGCCTCGGTCACCCCCCATCGCCGTCCCCCCGGCGCTATCACTCCATGCTTGAAACGACCCCGAGTACCACTTATAGACCTACCCGTCTATCCATCCCATACCCCCATTTGTTACCCCCCCCCCCCCCCTTTTGCCCCCCTGTCCTCAGGTCGTCCCGTTGTTATCCCGTATCGTCCCCTTGTTAGTCCTTCCCTTATCCATACCTATCACTATCCGACCTATAATCTATCCAACCTATAAGCTATCCCATTCTACTACAATCCATCCTATGATCTATCCAACCTATAGGCCATCCCATTCTACTACTATCCGTCCTATGATCTATCCCCTCTCCCCCTAGTCCGCCATCCCACATTCCATCTTCCTCGTTGGTCCCCCCCCCCCCCCCCCCTTGCCCGTGTTGCTTTCCGCGTATATATATATATATATATATATATATATATATATATATATATATATATATATACATATATATACATATATATATACACATATATATATATATATATATATATATATATATATATATATATATATCCCGATCCGCATGCCGAGCGGTAAATGTCTTCCGGTCAGCATTCCGCCGTCTTCGCGTCCCTGCGCGGCAAAATAGAAATAGATTCCATGAGTGACACATTCCGAGTGTACCGTGGCCTTGCTTGCCATATGGGCCCATTGCCCTTCCGCGGTACCTGTGGGTGTATTTGTATTACCCACTCCACTCTCCTCTTCGTCATCATTCTTCATCTTTCTCATCATCTTCTCAGTCTTTCTCGCCATCGTTTTCCCGTTCGTACCCCGTACGCTTACCCTTTTGTCAAGCCACCGCAGGCTGAGGTGAATATCAATAAGTGAGCGTGAGGGTGATCAGTCCGTCAACGTCATCGACCTCGCTCCCCGGCTGGTTAAAATATTATCCTCCAAAGGCTCATAGGCCTGTCGTCGCGTCCCTGCGCGGAAAAAGAATTGTAACGTCGCGCCCCGCGCGAGATAAGATTATGTATCATTGCGCCCTGCGCGGAAAATCCCGTAAGCCAAAGGACAGTTAGAGATGGTTGTCGTGTATTTTTCATGCGTTGCTTCCAACCAGCACATGAAAGTACACGATTAGTATCGTGGTCTCTGTGTGTAGCCCATAATTTCCAGAGGGTTGATTTTCCCGATTCCCGTTCAGACGATGACGTCCGTGCCCTTGCGCTCCTGCGCGTACCAAGTGTATACCATACACTTTTGGATCAAGTGATCCACGTGTATCCTCAGCCGTTTCCCCCGGGCGCTCCATCCCGGTTTCGGTCATCATCTTATCTTTTCATTTTTCTCTTTCTCACTCATTTCTTGTCTCTCTCTCTCTTCCTTTCTTTCTCTTTCTCTCTTTCATCTCCTTCCCCTCCTCATCCTCCGCTCCGTCCCCGAGGGACGCTTCCTTCCCCTCGATCCCACCTGCGCCGGTGGTGCCTCGATAATCTCAAAGGGCCAGCCTCTCTCCTCCACCTCATCCCAGATGAACGTGGGGATTCGCCGCTCGTCCGTGAGGTCAAAAGGTATGTCCAAGACCTCCCTAGGCCGTGATTGCACCGTATAGGGCGTGTGGTCCTTGCCATCCAACTGGATGCTGACATCCCCAAGTCTCCCGTTTCTGCCCCCAGTTCTCCAAAAAAACTGGACTGAACCGACGGTCCTTTTCCATGTTAGTCCCATCATCGCTCCTCCAGAACTGCATTACTGGGGCAATGCCCACCGCCGCTTTGGACCTCGTACGTCCTCCGACCCTCAATATCCGCATGACATAGAAATCATCCAGCGTATCATCCGAGACCTCTCTATCCGCAGGTCGCATCAAATCATACTTGCCGACTCTCCAGCGGATTTTATCTATCTTGGTCGGGTCGACCAACCACTTTTCTGACTGTGGACGCGATCCACCTCCATCCCCCCCTTCTGGTGGTGGTCTCGGACAGGCCGCCTGTGCCCGCTGCTGCTCTTTCTCCTCCTTCCTCTCCTCCCGTCGCAGCACTCCCTCTGAGCCCCCCGTCTCCTCCTTCCGCTCCTGAGTTTCCTCCTTGCCGTTGGCGCCCTCGCCTTCCTGGCGGTGTCTCCTGGATGGTCGTTCGTGAGAGCCCTTTTCCAGCTCCGTAATTGGATCCCGCAATCTTTGTTTCTCCTCCTCTTCCGGTTCATACAGAAGCTGGTCCCTCAACCTCGCCAACTCTTCCGCCCGCTGCGAACGAGTAAGCAAAGGTGTCGGGTTGCCCCAGTCATCCGTCGTGCGCGCCAGTGCCTGCGCGTCCGTCTCGTAATCCAATAGGAACGGTGAGAACTTGACCAGCTGTCGTACATGCACGATCTGCTCTTTTGCCGTTCGCTGATGGCGGATTTTGTAGTTGTATGCCGCAGTTTGCTGCACCACCTGATATGGCCCCTGCTACTTTTCATACAACTTCGCCGACACACCCCGGGATGCTCGGGACGTATAACAAGACCGTGTCTCCCACGTTGAATTCCACATGTCGGAACTTTTGCTGCCCCTTGTCATCCTTCCTCCTCATAGCAGCCTCGCGCTGCTTCCGGACGATGTGTTCAGCCTCCGCTATTGCCCGCAGGCGGCATGCCATATTCCGTCGGGTCATATAAAGCCGTGTCCTTGAAGCGATCCGTAGGTGTGTTCAACACCCTTCCATGCACCAGTTGATTCGGGCAAAGCCGAACGCTTCCTCCCAAAGACGAGCAGCCCAAGTTGTTAACCGCAAACGTAAACGCCTGCACCGTCTCCGGCCACACCTTCTGGTTGTTCTGGGAATAGATTTTCAAGGATGCCTTCATTGTCTTGTGCATCCGCTCGATTTTTCCGTTTGCAATTGGATTGTATGCCGTAACGTAGTTCCACTGGAACCCAAAATATGCACTGAGTTCGTTCGAGAGCCAGTTGATGAACGAACTCCCTCTGTCTGATATGATCTTCCTTGGAACTCCGATCCTGCAGAAAACGTGATCGATCAAAGCCTTAGCGGTGGTTTCCTTGGTCTCGTCCTTAGTGGGTACCGTGATCACGTAATTCGACGCCCTGTCAATCGCCGTAAGTATTTACTTGAACCCCCCGTCGCCCGCTTCCGGTAGAGGGCCCACATAGTCGATGTGGATCGTCTCGACAATGTCGCTCGTGACCTCGTATTGCCCCAGCAGACCCTTGGTTGCGTCATATGGCGTCTTTGCTCTCTGGCACGGCGCGCAGCCGTTGATGAATCGTTCCACATCCTTATTCATACTTCCCCAGTAGAACTTCCTCGTCAGCGACCACTTCATCCTTTCCAATCCTGGATGACTCTGCATGGGACAGTTATGTGCCCCGATCATAATCGCATGCCGTAATGCCGGTGGTACCCATACCGTCCACCTTTCCGGGTTTTCCTTGTGTCTGCCGTCCGTTCCCATATACCAGATCAGCCCATCCGAATACGTGTGCGTCTTCATCTGCCGCTTCACCGCATCAGTACGCGTTTCCGGTGTCGGGTTCAACACGTGTTGAATCAGTGCCTTAAATTCCTTCGCCTCGCTCGTCAGACTCCGAAACTTGTCCACCGAAGCAACCTTGATTTGCGTATCCGTCTCCAAGTCCAAAGCCATCCGGCTGGGATGCGTCTTTTCCAACACCGTCACGTCCTCCTGTTCCGGCAACAATGGTTCCCCTTCTGCCTTAGGGCCGACCACTAATATTGCCGACCATTGGCAACTGCCGCCATGGAAACCTTGGCGTTTCCATCTTCTCCGCCTCTCTTTCAGCGTGCAACGCCGCGTCCCACTCGTATTCTTCGAGACTGTCCTTCGCGCATTGGTCCTCGTGCTCCCCACAACACTCTCGTGGTGCCTTACTAGCCGCCTCATACAGCCTGAGGTCCCTCTCATGTTCCTGTTCCCCCCCCCCCCCCCCCCCGACGTACGAAACTTGTACGCTGCCGACACCTCTTCCGCGTATATTATACCGTTCATCGGCTTCTGGTCTTCAAAATCCGGTTCCCGCTCTATCTGTTCCAAGTCCATGAATCCCCATACCGTCAAGACTGCCGCCGCCGTGGTGAACCTAAATCGCGTCAGATTCATCCCTTTCCGCTTCTCCCCATCCCATATCGGTTTGACCGTGAACACCTCTGGCGCCTGGTGTTGTCGTTCTGTCGCCCCCGTCTTTCCCCGTGATCCCCCATCCTCTGCCGTACCCCCAGACCGTGACTGGTGATCAGCTAAAAAGTTCTCCTTGCCCTTGATGTACTCTATCTGGAAGTCGTGTTCTGACAACTCCTGTTGCCACCGCGCTAACCGTCCCGTGTGGTCCTGCGAAATCAACCACCGGAGGTTGTTGTGATCCGTCCTCACTCTCGTTTCCTTCGTAGCCGCTTGAAGCCCCCGACAATAGCCAATGCCTCCCGTTGTCTGGTGCAGTATTGCCTTTCCGCACTCGACATATGTCGACTAAGGAACATTACCGGTCGCAATCGCCCCTTTTCGTCCGCTTGCTGAAGCACTCCTCCTATCGCGTAGGCCGACGCATCCGTATCCAGAATAAAGGGTGCCTCAAAGTCAGGCAGCCTCAGAATTGTTCCATCTTCCGTCAACGGATCCTTCAGAATCGTCTCCCGCAAATCCTTTATCGCTTCCAAGACCTTCTCTCCCCACTCGTTCGGGTTCGCCCAATCCCCTTTGAATTCCTTCATGTGTTTCCGTATTGGCTCCGCCCGGTTGGCGAACTTT
Source organism: Paulinella micropora (assembly GCA_019918135.1). NCBI lineage: Eukaryota > Cercozoa > Imbricatea > Euglyphida > Paulinellidae > Paulinella > Paulinella micropora. The sequence goes on from WBZZ01005715.1 coordinate 178,194, forward strand.
GGGATAAACTCCCCGTAATACTGCGCTAACGACACGAACGAATGCAAATCGAATTTATTCTGCGGTATTGGCATGTCCGCCAGTGCCTCTCGTTTCTTGGCCGCGATTGTGCATGTTCCGTTCTCAATATCGTATCCCAAATGTTGAATCCGTTTCTGCATGAAGTGGCACTTCTTGGCATTAAGCCGAAAAGCGAACACCTTAATCCGCCGCATGATGTCCCTGAGTTGTTCCATATGCTCTTCCACCGAGTGAGTTAGAGTATATAATGACGTCATCAAGTACGCAAAGGCATACGTTGACGTGTCACCATGTTTGAAGGCAAAGTCCTCGTCCCGAAACTTGCTTCCCAACATCTCGGTCATCGCCTTTTGGAAAATCCCTGGAGCCACCTTGAGCCCCATTGGCAAAACCTTCCAGACGTAAGTCGTTATGCCCACCATGAACGCTGTGAGGTATCGACTTTCCTCCGCCAATGGAATTTGCCAGAACCCGCTTTTCAGATCCAGAGTGGAATATATCTTCGCCTTCCGCAATGCTTCCACCCCTCGTCGCACATCCGGCACCGGTGTTTCGATCTTCTTTATGATCTGATTGATCTTCCAGTTCAGTTTATGCACATCCGCAATGTGCCATCTGGCTTCGGCGCCATCCGCACCGGCGAGGAGTATTCCGACAACCGCTCCTCTATCAGCCCCTTCTCCAACAATTCCGCCGTCATCTCCCTGGCAATTCTATATTCGTGATAGCTGAGTCGAGAAGGTCGTCCTATTCCTGGTACCTCCTGTCTCATCTTCCTGTAGAACCTTGCCGTGTGGTGCTTGACCGAACCTCCCTCCAGCGGCCCAAACACTTCCAGGTGTTGATCCATCATCGCCAAGGCGTCCTCCTTAGACTTTTCACTTCCCTGCCACTGTTTTGCCTGTTCCCGCAAGGCTGCCCGAGCCTTATCCGTTTCCTTGCCCGCTATGTCGTCCACCGTGGCCTCCTCACCCCTCGAATCCTTCTCTAGACCGGTACAGGGTAGGCGTTTGCCTCTCCTGATCCGCATATCTGGCCAACTGATCGATCATCATCGCGTATTGTATCGCATGTGTGCGATGATATACCCCCGAAATATGAGTAAACGCTTCATCTCGGATTGCGGCCAAATCCCGTGTAAGGAGTTCCTCCCGATGTTTCCTCGCCGCTTTTCTCGATCCCAAACGACACGCTATAACGAGTTTCTGCGTCCGACTCGGTATAGGTATCGGATCCTGAACCAAGAAATCCTCGATATCATACCACCACATTTCCGTTTGTTTACCCACCGGAAGCATCGTGAAATCCCCAAGGGAAATCCGATTCTTCAGCGCCTTCTTGATTCCTGCCACCGAGTCGACCATGATGGGATCGTCCCCCCACTTATGCTGAGGAACTCGATAATTCCCGTCTTCGCCTGACTTGGCTTTGCCACGTTACATACCACCTACTGTGCCATTGGCAACGTCCTGCCATCCATTTCTTTGTGTTGGTCCCCCCAGATTACGGCCGTGTATCGGGAAACCGTCCGTGGCCAATCTCCGTTGTTCTCTCAAGTGTTCCAGCCGCATGTCACACAATGCCACTATCTAATTTGGCGTCCATTCGTCCTCCGATTCACTCTCCTCCTCCGTTGCCTTGGGGTCCCCCACCGCAAAAACCTCGCATGCTGCCTCGTCAGCCGCTGCCTCTTCCGACATTACGACCTTCACGGCTGCAAAACTACCAGCCGTCCATTCCCCCTCATTGCCTTGAGAGTGGTCATCTGTCGACAAGTGCACCATCTTATATACCGGTGCGTTTTCGTCCGCTCCATATCGCACCGTATACCCCGCACAATCGATGGACGTGCGCATTCGTCTGAGCGCGTCCAAGCTCCATAACAAGCCCCCCGTGTATGCTGGTACCACCCAAAACTTGGGAATATAGACCGAGCCGTCGGAGAGCCGGAAATTCAGCAACATCGTGCCCGTGATCGGTGTCGATCCTGACACTCCACTCACCCATCCCTGCGTGTGCCGCAGTGCCTGCCGATACCACTGCTGTCCCCCCATACTTGTCCTGAAAACTCCTCCCATGACACTGATCGCCGCCATCGTGTCATTGCCAATGACCTCATACCCGCCCAACTCGACAATTTCCACCTTTGTGTAGGCTCAAGGGAAATCAGCTCTTTTAATTGAATCAACCATTCTCCTAGGACTCATTGAATCCGCGCGTTCCGCGATCTTTTGGTATGTCTGGAGGATAAGTCGGTTCCGCTCCCGTCCTTTCCCCTCATCCTCTCCATTGAGTCCCATTTTCCCTTCCGACCCCTGGTCCTTAGCCTTATCTATGTTCTCTCTCCTCTGCTCCTCTATTTCCCGCCTCTCTCCCTTATCCTCCTTACTCCCTATTTCCCCCTCACTCCCTATTTCCCCCTGAGCCCCCTTATCGCCCTTATCGTCTATAGCTCCGTTATCCTTATCCTCTGTTCTTCCTGGTTTTTCTCCCGTTCCATCCCCACGAGTCACTGCCTTCTGCCGTTTGTCGTCTCTCCCTCTCTGCTGCTCTCATCCGTTTTCTGGTCATTCCCCAGTCAGATCTATGGACTGTCGTTCTCCTTTGCCATCCCCCCTGGACGGGCTGCCGTACCCCGCTCCATCTACCCGCCGGAGCAGCAGGCGTTCTTGCCGCCTTCGTTCCCCTATCAGCCATCAAATCCCTCCGCATACCCTTATGTTCCGTGTTAATATGTTCCCCACCTGTTTTGCCTTTCCCCGTGATCACGACGTCATCTTTATCCTCACGCCGTCGCGGTCGCGCCTTTTCCTCCCTCGGCGTCCGTTCCTGTTCAAATATGCCATGTTTCCGTTCATGTTTTTGTTCTGGCAATAGATTTTTACGATATTATCCTATCCGATGGCGTGGGTGTGCCCCTCCCGCCGCTCCCTGTCGCTCCGGTAACCCGCCGTCGCCCCTGAAACCAATGCCTGTCGATCCGGGTGCACATACGGGAAACTGTTGCCTGTTCCTTTGCTCCCTTCACCCTCCCTTCTCTTCCACATTTTCTCTCTTTTCCTGTACCTCTGAGGCCATCCCCGGCCCTGTTGCCGCCGAACGTTGTGTGCCCCCTCGACCTCTTCCTCGATCACCGCCACGTCCTCCGCCACCACCGCCTTGTTGCCGTAGTCCTGTCGCGGACAAGTATGATCCTCGATCCTTCCGCTTCCACCCGTATTTCTGGATGTTCGCGGTGTTGAACCGTTGCAACTCGTCCAGTTCGTCCCGGTTAAACAGGTCTTCCAATCCTCCGAGCTGCCACATGCCATGGCGAATTGCCTCCTTCAATTCCCGTATAGCTGCGTTCTGCTCCTCCCGCGAGACTTTATTCATGTTGTCGTTGTCGTGACACAGGGTGTCGTCATTGTGTATGCAGCATTCGCCCCGTAGGCGTAAGAACCATATCCCAATTTGCCAATAGCACGACTTGCGCCAATGGCTGTTCTCTTTCAATGCCCGTCGTTCATATTTCGGGACTCCCGGTACATTGCTGAGTAGGTCGTCCGGGGGATATCTTGCCTCGCCCGGCTTCAGCTCCCGATTCCTTGCCGCATTCGTGTAGAAGGACGGATCCATCACGTCTGGTCCTGATCCTTTCTGCCTGAACCCTCCCGCTCCATGTGCCGCGTTTACCTCCGCCGGTCGAGCATATGGATGCGGTCGACGATCCTCCCTATTAGACCACGGCCTCGTCCTCCCTCCGCCGAAGTCCCCCGTGCCACGTTGTGGTCTGCACCCGCCCTGCTGGCCCCTTGTATTACCGCCGCCCCTTGTACTACCGCCGCCCCCACCAGTCTGCCGTTCTCCTTGTTGCTGCCGCATTGGTGCCTTTGGCATCTTCGCCAGAATCGCTGGATCCATCAACAGCATCTTAATTGCCTTGACGTCTTCGTGATCCATCGTCCAAGCCACCGGGTTGGTTTTGCCTTGCCATCCCTGCAATTTAGGCTTGTTTTCGTTGGGTAGCGTCGGCAGCCTCAAGCCCGCGGTCAGCATCTCCGTTACCACGTTCTTGGTCGCCTGTTCCCTCCATAAGCCATGCCCCAAGATTAGCGGGTACACCTTCCGCTCATCGTTGATCAGACACGCGTCCATGACTGCTTGGAATAAGGCCGGTAGAGGCACGCGGGCCCTGACCTTATCCTGGATCACTCCCCGAACCGTTTCCAATTCTTCATCCGCATCGGTGAGTGCCACAAACCCAAAGACCGTGCCGAAGACATAATGGATCACATCTACGTACTGCGAGTGCGATCTTGCCGTATTGCCCTTGACTTCCTTGTCGAAGACTTCCTTCCACGTCGCCTGGTTCGACTACCCCGAGTTAGCCCCCGCAATTCCCAAGACGTCCGCCAAGACCAAGCAAATGGATTCCAGATCGTTGCCACTCTGCGCCCCGCGCAGCTGTTTCTTGAACCGTACCGCAAATTGCCGCATCATGTTCATATATCACCTGTCGTCCCCTAGGCTTTGGTCGATTTGGTCGTACCCCTGCCTTGCCAGCTCCGTATATGCCTTCAACTCTTTTATTATCTTTTCCCTTTTTTCCCATCCTTGGACCGAACTCCTGGTTGTACTACTCGCCCAACCCGAGCGATTCTTCTCGTCATCCTCCGATCCTTCCTCCTTTGAATCCTCATCCGACTCCGAGCCTTCCGAGCCGCTTTTCTTCTTCTTACTCTTCTTCTTCTTTTTCTTTTTCTTTTCCGGTGACGCCGTCTCCGGTTCCTCCATTAATTTCAGCCGAAGCCTATTCAAGGCTACCCAACCGTCCACACACCCCCTCACCAACGACAGGTGATACACCCACATCCGCAGTTCCGTCACCGTCGCCTTGCGGACCGCGTCATCCATCAGAGCAGCCCCGTTCGCCGCGTTGTCCAAGAGCTTCTTGAGTGTCGCCCCCCGTTCCTTGATGTGTCCCATCGCGTCCATGCCGTCGTTGAACTGCTTCATGGCTTCTGTAAAGAAACCCGCTTCTCTCTTCACCTCGTCCGCCCATTGCGCCTTTCCCGTTTCCAATCATGACGCCAAGTCATCAACCGGATTGAGCATCATGCGCTTGTTCCATTCGTGGAAAGCCGCAGTGATTTGATGTCCTGCTGTCGGATTGCCAAGATCAGTCGGTCAATAGCCGCCATCATTTCCGCCAAGATCCTTCGGACCTCCCCCTCGTCCATTATAGGCCGTACCATATAAGCTGTCAACGCCTTCGACGAAATCTGATCCCTGTGGTGTCCCACCGCCACCGCCAAAGCCTCCGCCATTTTGGCCAACACTCCCGTCTTGATCCCCGGCCCCCAGTGTGGCTTGCCTGCTGGTAACTGCCATTCGTTCCACGCGTCGATGTCGTCCTTAATTTCCCCTTCATCAGGTCCGTCTGTCCAAATTTTGAGCGAGTTCCTGCTCAGCTATGAGTAAATCTCGATAGCCGTCGGGCTCGCCTGCAACATCTGGAGGAAGTGGTCGGACATAATCGGAGGATTCCGCGCATACGTCATAGGGGCTGCCGGCGCCGCCCCGGCCTTGTCCTCCCCTTCGTCCACTCGCATAGGCGAGGGCCCCGCCTTCTTGAGTGGCGTAAACCTGATCGGTAGTACCGGTGGCGGTACCCCGCCTTGCGCCTCGTCTGCCATTCGTCGCCACTAACGTAGAAGGGAGAAATTGATAATAAGAAACTCCAAACCCCTATATACATGTCTTTCTCCCAATATGATCTCCGTTATCCTGTCCACATCCCTTGCCATATCCCTGTATTGCCCTCCTCTAGCCTTCTGAGTCCTCTCTCCTCCTCTCTCCCTCTTTCCTATGTATCCGTCCCCCCTTTTTTTTCACTGCTTAGCTTCCGTTGCCCCTCCCGTTTGTCACATGCTGAACTGTTCCAGCACGTCTCTATCTAACTTCCATCCATTCCATCATCTCCTCCGCTGTCTCCCGTTGGTCCCAAGACCCCCTGCTTCCTTCGCGGTTAGACCTCTCCTCCCCCTCTTCATCCGTTGTCTCCTCCTCCTCCTCCTTCGCTTCCTTCTCCCACTTCATTGCCAACTCCTGTATGTGTCTTATCTCCATTTTTGCCCCCAAGGCCGTCATCCATTCCTTCGTCTCCTCCGACTGCCACTCATTGCCCTCTATACTCCCCTGTGTCTGTTCCTTCGTCCATCTCATGCTCAACCGACTGACAAACTGTTTCCATTGTGCAGGATGTTCGTCATGCCATTTCGCCTCCCAAGCCTTAGCCTCTGCTACTGTGCCCGTAAGCGCAGTTTCCACCGACAAGATAACGTCTTGTATCATGTCACCCAGTCTCCCTTCCACCTCTTGAATTCGTGCATACTGTCCCCTTGCCTCCTCTGATTCCTTGAAGTGCTTCCAACAAGGCTCCCTCATCTTGACCGGCATCGTACTCGTTCGTGTCTCCCATCTCTTTCTTATAATTTCCCATCTTGCCTCCTCTACCACTTCCTTCTGCCGTTGTGCCCGTTCCTGTCCTTCCCACGCCTGGGCCAGTGCTCTAACTTGACTCCCCGAGTCATGATCCAAGTCACTCCACTCTTCACCCATCTCCTCTATGAACTGCCGTGCCTCTTCATCCACCTTATATTCCGTCCCCCTAACTCGTTCCCACTGTTGCTCCCCTCCGTCAGCTCCAACCTTAGCCCCCGTTTGCTCATCCTCTGACGTGTGTCCTAACGTAGAAGTATGTGCCATGTTGTCTAGTGTCCCAGACTCCTCCTTCTTCGCCTTCTTGTTCGGCTTGTCCCCCTCCCTATCTCCTTCCCCTCTTTCTTGTTTCTCCTTCTTCCATGCCTCTCTGGCCTCCTTCCAGCCTTGTGTGACCATACATCTCGTTCTCCTCATCCTAGCCGCATTTCCGATTGCTCTCTTCAAACCGCATAATTCCCCCAAACTCCGTCTTGTCGCTATAAAATCCACCGAGCATATATCCCCCTGTTTCTGGACCAACATCCTTTCCATCTTCTGCCGCATGGTGTCGAATTCCTCTGTTATCTCATCCCCTTGCTCCAAAGCCTCTTCTTCTGTCTCTCATCCCCTTGCTCCAAAGCCTTGATCCTCTCCATACATGCCTTGATAGCTTCCACGTGTCTTCCACTTGAATACATATGTTTCTTCCAATACGTATCTCGTCCTCGTTCCATAGTTCCGACTCCGGAAAATCCTCCTCCTCCAGATATGCCTCTTTCCGATAGCTCTGCTTCTCTTAATCCACTTTTGCCCCCTTCTTCCTTTCCACCATCATCTTTCCTCTCATCTGCCGAATCCATACTGATGAATGTCGGACACCTAACGTAGAAATGATATCCTGCGTCATCTAGCCCATGCCTTCCCTATTTCCACACTCTATACTCCCCTCTGAGCTTCCCGCTCTACGCACTTAGTGCGAAAAAGGAAAATAAGGACTTGAAGGGTACTGATATGGCCGATATGGGCAGTATTCTATCCTTGGTAAAAAAAGCCCGCAAAACCCCTTGAAAAGGCTGCCCTTTTTTGTCTTCGCCACCCCAAAGTTCGTCTTCCGCAAAAAGCGTGGTTTTCCACTTGGAATTTTGCGCCCTGATGTCTTCTCTGTTTTTGTCCTGTTTTGTCATACCTCTTGTGCTTTCCCCCATTCCAACTCCACCATTTGTTTCCCCTATGTTCCCTTTGTGGTTTCCGCCACTTCCCATCCCTCAATTCCATCTGACAATGAGCATAAATCCTCCCATGTCGGTCATCCACCACGTCGTCTGATTGCCTCCCTCTGATCGTCTTCTCCCCTTTTGAATCCGTCCAAATGAACCCCTCCATATACCATGCAATATCCTTGTTCGTCCCTCCAAGCCTTCGAATCCGTGCTGTCTTCCCCCTTGGTGGTGTGTTTCCCCACGTCCTGGTCCCTCCGACCTACCATCCTCCTCCAACATCCGTGAGAACCACCAACCTTCCATACCATTCCTGTGCCTCTATTCCAGCACTCATTGTGAGAAAACATGTTATCCTGTCTTCATCATCCACAGCAAACATAGAACCAATGTTTGCATAAAGATTTCCATTCCATTTATGAGTGGCGTGTCCTGTGTGGTGTATTCCTTGTGACTTCTGAGCCCAACAACCCCTGCTCATCGCTCAACAAGCCCGAAAACACACACTCAATCCATCGAACGTAATCTCCCAACATATATGCATATAGATGCAACCATATTCCAACATAAATTCCGAGTTCTCATGTGAAAAACGACTTCCCGCCATGTGATGTGTATGAGTCAAACACAGCAACCCTTGTCCCCCCGAGAAACCACACGAGAACCCAACAAAAAGACAATCCAAGAAATGCATGCCCCATGCATAGATCCATCCATAAACATCCAAAAACCATCAACAACCATCGAGTTCCATCCCAACAAATCATATTGCAAACTTCGAATCTGTGCCAATTTTCTCAAATCATAAAAGACAAAAAAATTTCCGAGTAACGAGGAAAATTTCCTACCCCGCAAACTGTGTTTTTATTAGCGACTCCAATATTACCGAGACAGAATATTTAATAATATAATAACTGCCTAACGACTTGTAGAATGAGGAATACCTAACGTAGAAGGGACTCCGTACTCTCCAAGCCAAGGTAAACCGACAGACCGGAACATAGAATAATGCCATTATATACCGGATGTGCAGGCACAGTAGAATTATAATATTAATTCAGTTGAAGTTTGGGTTAGTCAAGTAGTACCGTGCCTACGGTACTAACTTGAATTTTATCTTAAGTTAGACTCCGGATGCTGTGGACATCACCTCCCGAATTATCCGGTAAAAAACTTATTTATAGATTTCGTCTGGCCGGACACGTCTGAAATGCCAATTTGATCCTGGTCTTTTGGCGGCTTTTTGTCTTTGCGTCACTGAGCTAATATAACGAGACATCATTCTCTTTTTTGAGGACTGTGTTTGGTTATATTACCGACTTACTCTTCCATTGAGCTATCGTTGGGGATAGTACATTTGGAGTCCATAGCTTAAGGCTGATTTCTTTTCTGATCTGTCGTACAGACATCAGATAAGCACAAATTTATTTTTCGCTGATCTGTCGCACAGACATCAGACGAAAACAAACACTCCTACTCATCCTCAAACAAAAAAACTTACAAACAAGCGATCAATTTGTCACAAGCTGGCATAACCTTTAGCCCTTGTGCACATTTGGCTTCTGTGTGCTCTTCTACAAGACACCAGACCACACCTACTCCAC
>WBZZ01005715.1:192500-197500 GCA_019918135.1 Paulinella micropora
ACTCAGTTGCTTGTTGAGTATAGTGTCGAAGACATTAGCGATAATCGGCAGTAGCGAGATGGGTCTGTAGTTCTCAGGCAGCGTTCTATCATTAGCTTTATATATCTCTATAACTTTAGTTACGTTTGAGTGTAAAGGTAGGCAGTTGTCTCTGCGTTAGGTCTATTTCTTCTTCTCTGGCTTTATGTTCTTGGGGGATTTGGGCACTGACCTTGGAGCCGACCGTCGTGTAGTGTCTGTTGAGTGCGTTGGCAATACCTTTGGGGTCGGTGATAGCCTTGTCATCTACATGGAGGCGGGTGGGCGACGTCTTCAGACCCTGTGTCTGTGGGATCAGTTTTCTCAACGCATTCATACGTTTTTTTGGGTCGTGACGTAGTTTTTCCGTAGGGTAGTCATGTAAGCTTTCTTAGCTTTCTTAATCTCCCTATTAGTTTTATTTCTATGCTGATTATAATTAATCCTATTACTTTTAACTTGGCATGCTATTTTTATTTCATACAGTTCTCTTTGCTGCTTAATCATAGCTCTAGTTTCATTATTGCACCATGGTTTTCATTTCGTTTCTTTATACGTTTTTCATACTTTTCTACCACTGTCTTTATAACTGTATGTATCTTATTTATATAATTATTAGGCGTATCGTTATTTAGTTCTGGGTCAAGAACTTGCTTAAGATTATAACTGTATGTATCTTATTTATGTAATTATTAGGCGTATCGTTATTTAGTTCTGGGTCAAGAACTTGCTTAAGAAGGAAATGATAACAGAAGAAATAATTAATGAACTTAAGCGAGTTCTTGACCCAGAACTAAATAATGATACGCCTTATAAGAAGGAAATAATAACAGAAGAAATAATTAATGAACTTATCTTTATATCTCTTATTACTTAGAGTTTTATTATTATTATATTTATGTGCGATTGGGGTGTGAAAGATAGCGTAGATGGGGTGGTGGTCAGAGATGCATGTAGGTAAAACATCAGATGTGATATCGCAGCTGAGTGTTGTTAAGATAACGTCAAGCAATATATGGGTCTTTGCTTTGCGGGTGGCAGTTTTGATTGTGGCGTATAAGTTATTGACAGCAAGGAAGTCACATACCTGTTTGGTAGGGCGCAAGAGGTCAAGGTTAACGTCACCAACAATCGTGATGCTAGTTTGCATGTGGTTTTGGAGCTCCTGGAAGAAAGCGCCGTTGTAGGATTGTGAGATTGGTCTTTTGTAGATATGGAATATGGTGTGGATAGGATTATTTTTATGTTCTGTGCTGTGTACCTGCATGATTATGCCAGAAGCTTATGAGATTTTAGACTACTACTACTACTACTACTACTACTACTGCTACTACTACTACTTCTACTACTACCACTACTACTACCACTACTACTACTACTACTACTACTACTACTACTACTACTACTACTACTACTACTACTACTACTACTACTACTACTACTACTACTACTACTACTACTACTACTACTACTACTACTACTACTACTACTACTACTACTACTACTACTACTACTACTACTACTACTACTAACTACTACTACTACTACTACTACTACCTCTGCTACCTACTACTACTACTACTACTAGTACTACTACTACTACTACTACTACTACTACTACTACTACTACTACTACTACTACTACCAGGCCCAGGCCTTCGATTTAATGAAGTTAAGTTTAACTTCTGATCATCCATACAAATCGTTAGCGCAAGAGCAATTGATTTGATTATTAAAATAATAACATAATTATTGAACCAGAGAAAATAAAGATAGTAGTTCAAAGGTAATAGAAACGTAATAGAAAGGTAATAATAATAATAATAATAATATTATTATTATTATTATTATTATGATAATAATAATAATAATAATAATAATAATAATAATAATAATAATAATAATAATAATAATAATAATAATAATAATAGTGCTTCTCTGTCAATGGCTGATGCATTTCTGCACATGCGCCTCCATCGTCTCACCCGTGAGGGGAGTACGAAGAATTGACGATAAGCTCTAATGACACCCCCGCAAGGGCAGTTCCAACACTTCCAGACGGGCCGGTATGTTCAATGAAAATACTGGTCCAGAAATAGACCGGTATGTTCAATGAAAATACTGGTGGCACCGACGGGAATCGAACTGGCGACAGGGCCCAGATGGTAGAACTTGACCACTGGGCTATCACGGTGTCCATAATAATAATAATAATAATAATAATAATACTATATCTGAGGCGTACTGATGCAGCTAATGGCATATCCTCAACGGACATAAGCCTCCAATACCCTTGTTCGAGGTCCTCCACCCCCCCGTGTCAGTCTCTCGCCTGATGATCGGGGCCACCGATGGAGCTCCTGAGGGCAAGACTGCACTAAGCCGAGGTTATTCCGCAGTCCCAGCAACCTCTTGCAAGACGTCACCGAATGTGCAAGTGCATACACCAAGCGCGGTTGCTAGAGCTGCCTCGAAACCCCACCCATAACAATCTGGTGTCTGCTGGGTCCTGGGCTATCAACCAGCATATGCGGAGTTTAAGATCTTTTACGCGCGCAATGACCCTCCTCACCAGCATCTACCACCAAAGGGTTATGAGTTGGCGTCACAGTTTAACGCCTTGAGGCCATTGGGCTGAATAATAATAATAATAATAATAATAATAATAATAATAATAATAGTAATAGTAATAGTAATAATAATAATAATAATAATAATAATAATAATAATAATAATAATAATAATAATAATAATAATAATAACAATAATACTATACTATATCTGAGGCGTACTGATGCAGCTAATGGCATATCCTCAACGGACATAAGCCTCCAATACCCTTGTGCGAGGTCCTCCACCCCCCCGTGTCAGTCTCTCGCCTGATGATCGGGGCCACCGATGGAGCTCCTGAGGGCAAGACTGCACTAAGCCGAGGTTATTCCGCAGTCCCAGCAACCTCTTGCAAGACGTCACCGAATGTGCAAGTGCATACACCAAGCGCGGTTGCTAGAGCTGCCTCGAAACCCCACCCATAACAATCTGGTGTCTGCTGGGTCCTGGGCTATCAACCAGCATATGCGGAGTTTAAGATCTTTTACGCGCGCAACGACCCTCCTCCCCAGCATCTACCACCAAAGGGTTGTGAGTTGGCGTCACAGTTTAACGCCTTGAGGCCATTGGGCTGAATAACAATAATAATAATAATAATAATAATAATAATCATAGTAATAGTAATAGTAATAATAATAATAATAATAATAATAATAATAATAATAATGATAATGATGATGATGATGATGATTATAATAATAATAATAATAATAATAATAATAATAATAATAATAATAATAATAATAATAATAATAATAATAATAATAATAGTGCTTCTCTGTCAATGGCTGATGCAAATCTGCACATGCGCCTCCATCGTCTCACCCGTGAGGGGAGTACGAAGAATTGATTTAGGCTCTAATGACACCCCCGCAAGGGCAGTTCCAACACTTCCAGACGGACCGGTATGTTCAATGAAAATACTGGTCCAGACGGACCGGTATGTTCAATGAAAATACTGGTGGCACCGACGGGAATCGAACTGGCGACAGGGCCCAGATGGTAGAACTTGACCACTGGGCTATCACGGTGTCCTATAATAATAATAATAATAATAATATAATAATAATAATAATAATAGTAATAACTACTACTACTAGGCCTAGGCCTTCGGTTTAATGAAGTTAACAATTTAACCTCTGGTCGATCCATACAAATCGTTAGCTCAAGAGCTATTGATTTAACTAGATGGTGACCTACGTCTCAAGTTATTAAAGGTATGAGAAATTATCAAAATATTAAAGTATTAAAATAAAATGACTTAGATTAAAAATATGAAAATAAAATAATAATAATAATAATAATAATAATAATAATAATAATAATAATAATAATAATAAAATAGTAATAACAATAATAATAAATATATATGGAATTAACAAATATATATATATGTATATATATATATATTTATATATATATATATATATTAGATTAATCTTTTATGAAGTCAAAGTAAAGTTCTAGTTCAGTGAGGAACGAGGAAAAAAAAAAAAAAAAAAAAAAAAAAAAAAAAAAAAAAAAAAAAAAAAAAAAAAAAAAAAAAAAAAAACGGAAATATATATAATAATATAATATAATATAATATAATATAATATAATATAATATAATATATATATATATGTATATATATGTTGAAAGAGTTATATTCTCACTCAGTACTATATATTATATATATACATAAATATATATAATATATATATTTATATATATATGTTGAAAGTGTTATATTCTCACTCAGTACTATATATAACGGTGGCACTCGCAAAAGCTGGTAGACACGAGGTGACTCCCCAAGGGGGTTTGGCCAACCACACTCCGGCTTAGGATGTGATCAACGCTGAACTTGTCCCACACTCAGGTATCATCTGATGATGAGGTGTCCAACGCCCTCTTTAGGCCCGTAGGCAGTGTCAGGATTCTTGCATCCTTAAGAGATATGCTTTGAGTTCCTTTTTGAATTCTGCTTTGTATGAGATATCTCTTAAGTGCTCTGGCAGCTTATCCCATTGTGCTTGTGCTGCTCTGCTGTATTGACCCGTCGTTGAGTCGTTGTACATGTGTTTCTTTGACGACCGCCTAGTGTTGTAGTTATGAACAGCTGTGATTGGTCGGATATTGTTGTAGTGAAGGGGAAGGAAAGCCTTGAAGGCTGGGTAAATAAGGGAGTGTGCATCCATGCATACGCTGTACTTATACATGTTAAGTATGTTGAGTAAGCGTAGTTTGGCAAAGAGAGGCTTGGTAGGTGTTCTCCATGATTTGAGACATATCAGACGGACTATACGTTTTTGGATGATAATGAGTGGATGTATAATGGTGTTGTAGTCATCAGATCCCCATATAGAGATACCATACCTAAGTAGGGGGTA
>WBZZ01005715.1:207500-260000 GCA_019918135.1 Paulinella micropora
AACTTGGCAGCTCTGCTGAACAGCCAAGGGAAGCTGGCGGAAGCAGAGCCGCTGTTCCGTCGTGCGCTGGCAGGCCGCGAGGAGAAGTTGGGCGCGACGCATCCTGACACGCTTCTCTCCGTCAACAACTTGGCAGTTCTGCTGCCTAGCCAAGGGAAGCTGGCGGAAGCAGAGCCGCTGTACCGTCGTGCGCTGGCAGGCCAAGAGGAGAAGCTGGGCGCGACGCACCCTGCCACGCTTCTCTCCATCAACAACTTGGCAGTTCTGCTGAACAGGCAAGGGAAGCTGGCGGAAGCAGAGCCGCTGTTCCGTCGTGCGCTGGCAGGCCGCGAGGAGAAGCTGGGCGCGACGCATCCTGACACGCTTAGCTCCGTCAACGACTTGGCAGTTCTGCTGAACAGGCAAGGGAAGCTGGCGGAAGCAGAGCCGCTGTTCCGTCGTGCGCTGGCAGGCCGCGAGGAGAAGCTGGGCGCGACGCATCCTGACACGCTTAGCTCCGTCAACAACTTGGCAGTTCTGCTGAACAGGCAAGGGAAGCTGGCGGAAGCAGAGCCGCTGTTCCGTCGTGCGCTGGCAGGCCGCGAGGAGAAGCTGGGCGCGACGCATCCTGACACGCTTAGCTCCGTCAGCAACTTTGCAGTTCTGCTGAACAGGCAAGGGAAGCTGGCGGAAGCAGAGCCGCTGTACCGTCGTGCGCTGGCAGGCCAAGAGGAGAAGCTGGGCGCCACGCATCCTGACACGCTTGTCTTCGTCTACAACCTAGCGCTCTTGATGAAGGCACAACGCAGAGTGGCAGAAGCAAAAGATTTGTTGCGTCGTGCTGCCCAAGGCTACGAGTCAGTCTACGGACGTTCCCATCCCGAGACGCTTGATGCTATGCAACAGCTCAGGAATCTCGATGTGGACGTGGTTGATTGATGTCAAATTCTTACCTCCGTCAACAACTTGGCAGGTCTGCTAATTAGCCAAGGGAAGCTGGCGGAAGCAGAGCCGCTGTACCGTCGTGCGCTGGCAGGCCTAGAGGAGAAGCTGGGCGCGACGCATCCTGACACGCTTACCTCTGTCAACAACTTGGCAGCTCTGCTGAATAGCCAAGGGAAGCTGGCGGAAGCAGAGCCGCTGTACCGTCGTGCGCTGGCAGGCCGCGAGGAGAAGCTGGGTGCCACGCATCCTGAGACGCTTAACTCAGTCTATAACCTAGCGCTCTTGATGCAGGCTTAACGCAGAGTGGCAGAAGCAAAGGAACTAATGCGTCGTGCTGCTCAAGGCTAAAGTGATCAGTCTAGGGACGTTCCCATAGCAAGACGCTTGATGCTATGCAACAGCTCAGGAATCTCGATGGGAACGTGATTGGCTGATGTTGTTGTTGTTGTATTAATATAATACTTCCTGACTATCTCACTGCGAGGAAAGATGATATAAATAAACAATCGGCATTCACTGGAATAGACTGCTGTTACTTGAACTCAAAATGTTGTTTAGCGTTATTATCAGTACACTAGTTTAAAATTTGTGAGGTCACTTTATTTCGCAAATGGCAGGGAAGATTTGCCAGCGTTTTATTAATAATAGAATCAGTATACGCCACTCGTGCAACCGCACGGAAAAAAAATCTAGTGAGGTAAAAATACTCACTTCCCGGGAATAACGTCGAATAATACCATTGGGAAAACATAACGGATAATATTTACGCTTGACCAGAACATTAAGTTTTACCATTCTTCCGTCAGAGCCCGACTGCAGTTTGATCACCAGCGTTTTTACATTTTGCTATGAAGGGAAGACGGTGGGGAGTGCACAGCACGTAGCGCTTAAAAACACCCGCCCTGGCTACACGTCACAGATCACACTGTGACAATGTCGTCCTGGCCAACCCTTCACAAATAGGAATGGGCCCTTCCAAAATCGTGATCAAGCTTGACAATGGCTATCTTATGATTTCTCTTATCTGGTCTCAGTACCTTATAATTATCGACTTTAACCTCAAGAGGGAAGGGGAGAGGTTCATCAAACTCAGTCATGGATGTCAACATCTGACTGGGTCATCTATAAATAAATCATTCAAAACTCCGTAATAAATAAGATCGGGCTCTGTCGTCTATAGGCGTATCAGGGTAGTTAGGTAAGAATTGTAACTGTGTGTCGCTAGTTAGCATACTATTCAAATCTGATGCCGCTAAAAGACAGAAGTGTTTGTATGCCTTCCAGTCTTCTCTCTGGTGTTCTTTATTGCAATACCACACCCACTTACACCCCATATATCTCTTCATCGGGCACATCAAACTCTGAACTTTGTCGCATCTCTCACATGACGCGGGCAATCTGCATCGCGAGGCAGGAGGCCTATTCAACTGTATGTCTATTACGATGACCTCGTCCCTCTACCTACTGCTTATCCCCTTTGTTGGTCTTCACAAGGTCATTTCGTATATCATTGTGATGTGTGCACGTGCATCACTGTCGTTCTCGACGTTCGTGTTTTCTGACTCTCTCGTCTTTGAATCGATTAACTTGCTCAGTCCCAATTCGCGATTGATTTCGATATCTATTCCTCGTTTTGAAATCCTATTCTTATGTATTCCGTGCGAGCCAGCACCTTACCTTTCATCCAACCTTATGTTGTCGATTGTATGCCCCACGGTGCAACGACCCTGTTGTTTGCGGTTATACGTGGCTGACGATTATAGCTGGGCTCTCGTCGAGGATGGGTTTCTGTGTCAGTTCTCTTTCAGCACCAGTGGATATCATTCAGTTTCAGTCTTTTCAGTTTTCCTTCCAGCCCTAGCCTTGCTCAAGAAAGTATGTGGCTGATGATTATATCCAGGTTTTGTCATGGATGAGTACTTCGAATTCGCTAGTCTCTGTTTCAGTTCTCTTTCAGCACCTGGTCCACTGTCGTGGATACCAGATGTCAATGAGTTTCAGTTCGAATTCTCATTTTTCCTTCCAGCTGCAGCCCTAGCCTTGCTCAAGAAAGAATGTGGCTGACGATTATATCTGGGCTTTTGTCGAAGATGAGTTTCTGTTTCAGTTTTTTCTTTCAGTACCACTGTCGTGGATGTCAATGGGTTTCTGTTCTCATTTTTCCTTCCAGCCCTAGCCTTGCTAAAGATTGTGGCTGATGTATATATCTGGTCTTTTGTCGGGGGTGAGTTTCTGTTTCAATTTTCTTTCTGTACCACTGTGACAGTCGTGGATGTCATTGTTTTCCTGTTCTCAGTTTTTCCGTCCAGCCCTAGCCTTGCTCAAGTATGATAGTGCCTGATGATTATATCTGGTCTTTTGTCGAGAAATTTCTGTTTCAGGAATCAGCTTTCTTTCAGTATACGTACCACTGTCGTGGATGTCATCGAGTTTCTGTTCTCAGTTTTCCTTCCAGCCCTAGTCCTGCTCATGATAGAATGTGGCTGATGATTAT
Organism: Paulinella micropora; assembly: GCA_019918135.1. Taxonomy (NCBI): domain Eukaryota; phylum Cercozoa; class Imbricatea; order Euglyphida; family Paulinellidae; genus Paulinella; species Paulinella micropora. The sequence continues at coordinate 210,919 of WBZZ01005715.1, forward strand.
ATCTGGTCTTTTGTCGAGGATGAGTTTATTTTTCTGCTCCAGTTTTCCGAAGTTTCGGTATCAAGTACGGGTACAATTTACTCACGCTGCCATAGTTTTATAATACTCTCCCTCTCTCTCTCTCTCTCTCTCTCTCTCTCTCTCTCAGACTCTCTTTCTCTCTCTCTCTCTCTCTCTCTCTCTTTCTCTCTCTCTGTCTGTCTCTCTCTCACTGTATGTATGTATGTATGTATGTATGTATGTATGTATATATGTATGTATGTATGTATATGTATGTCTATGTATGTCTATGTATGTCTATGTATGTATGTATGTCCATTGTGTGTATGTATGTATTATGTATGTATGTATATATTATGTATGTATATATGTATATATGTATGTATCACTACCGGGACATTTGCCATCACAACCGAAGTGCATTGCACTCTGTTTATGATTTTGTCACATTTTTTGTGATTATGTCACTTCGGTGTGATTTTGTGCAATGTGACAAAGTCATAAAAATTATGATTATGTCACAATGTAGTGATAATGTCACAAAATTAGTGAGAATGTCACATCAAAGTGATTATATCACTCCAAGATTACGTTGCACTTTTTTTGTGAATGAGCTACAATAAAGTGATAATATCACTTATTTGTGATATTGTCACTTCGTTTGTGACAAAATCACTTGCAATGTCTGCCTAATTAGTGACATAATCACTAATTTGCGATATAATCACAACGGAGTGATATTCTCACTTACGTAATAAATGTTTAGTCCAATGTGATTATGTCATAAAAAAGTAATTTTGTCACATTTTAGTGATATTATCACAAATAGTGAGATAGTCACATCGTCATGGTTGTGACAATATCACAAAAATAGTGATTATGTCACAATTATATTTCTTTTGTGATAATATCACAAAATTAGTGATTATGTCACATTTTCAATCACGTACTGTCATTGTCATTATTTATGTGATAATATCACATAAATAGTGATATTGTCACATAGTAGTGAGAAAGTCACATCATTACGGATGTGATAATATCACAAAATTAGTGATTATGTCACACTGATATTTGTTTTGTGACAATATCACAAAATTAGTGATTATGTCACATTTTTAAGCACGTACTGGCATTGTCACTAATTATGTGATAATGTCACATAGGTAGTGACATTGTCACATAATTAGTGATATTATCACATAAATACCCATTTACCTAGGGGAATACTAACACAACTTTAGGACCACCGTGTGATCGGATGAGGAGCAGTGGTTGCATAAGTCGGTGTTTAGAGCCGTCCCGACACCTAATGAGCAGGATGGACAAAGGTATTCAGGTCGGGCATGTGTTCCCTTGAAGATCAATGATATATCTATCAGGTTTGTTGCAAAACTCTCGCCAAAACCCACTATAGCCAGGAAAAATCAAACCTGAGGCAATATATAAATTCTACCTGTACTTTAGGTCATAACCCAAAATCTATTTTCAAAAACTAAATAAATTATAGTAATTCAGAGTAGTCGGCAGTATTTCCTTTACAGATAGAGGCCGGGTTGAGCTAATAAAGGTCTAGTCAAAATGCCGCGCCTGTAGCATACATTTAAGTATTGTCTAGCCTCAGGTGTTTGAGCGTACGTGCTAAAGCCTACCTGTCTTCAGTGACAGTCTCTCCGACATTTCTGAATGTTTAATACGACATTTGTACACATTCTTATCATGGAAAATATGATTACAGGTACAGATGGTATCACTCAGAGTGGAAGTTAGAAGTTTGACTATCAATCACTGGTAGTTAAGTAGATTAGGTTTAATAATCAAAATTCAGACACTGCAATCACAATAACACAGTAAATCTATTTTCAAAAACTAAATAAATTATATTAATTCAGAGTAGTCGGAAGTATTTCCTTTACATATTAATATAAAGGCCGGGTTGAGCTAATAAAGTGTAATGCCCCCAACGATAGCTCGTAAAAAAAGTCGGTAATACAACCAAACACAGTCCTCAAGAATGAGAATGATGTCTCGTTGTATTAGCTCAGTGAAGCCAAAAAAGGAAAACGGCAACAGACCAGGAATAAAATGGCATCAGGTCCAATCCTGACAAATAATACTGAAAAACAAGCTGGTGCACCTGTCACCAGGAAAAGGTACTTTTTACCGGCTATCCGGGGGGTGATGCCTACATTACCCCCTCCAGATTTTATGACGGAAATAGCATTTTCGTCATACACCTTCTGATTTCTTTCTGCAAATAGTATGCGCTATGGACTCGGGAGTCATGCCACACAGCGCATCGACCCACGGATAGACGCTAAGAGACGATAAATATATCCTCATACGGCACGTCAAAGCGGATTCTCTAGCCTTTCTTGTAAATTTTGAACTCCTTCCCCTCAATTTCTTTTTTTTTTCTGCAGTATGTCAAGAACAAATGTACTATTAATAAACAATACAAGCAACGTGGTGCTGTAGTACGATTCCCCCTTTGATCTCCTTCTTCTTCTTATCATTATCATTACTATTATTATTATTCACAGGGAGATCGTAAGTACATTGTCTTTTTTAATGACATACCCTTGTATAAGGCGGATATCCTATGATATAGTATTAGGGGGCCAGTCCTAATAGCTATATCCGAAGTCGAGGTGTATGTACCCGACCCTGCGATATACCGACACAAGTAGAGATTGACCGTGCTCAGGTACGACAGTATATAATCTATCGTAAAAAATAATTTAATGAAAGTTTCAGAGAACATTTCATTTTCGAGAACATCATCCCAGGACTTGGAAAGGGTCATACCCGGGAACACCATCGCTCAATACACTAGCGATCCCCGTATATGGTGTAGTATCATCGTCGATCGACCTTTCGCACTCGTATGTTGCGATCGAATGCCAAGTTATATCACTGAGTCTTTTTAATATTCATATTGATAACTGATGATGCATGATCAACTCATGATACGCCGTGGGCAATCAATCAGTTTATTTGAGACGCATAAAGAAAAATATTTTCTTTGTCACTGCCTTCGTCGTCTGGCGCGGATTTCTTTGCCTGGTGGAGGACCACCAACAAAAGTCAGATCGAACTTTGACTGTTCGAGAATGTCCCAGATCTTATTAGGGATTCCGCCCAACGATAATTCAAAAGGGACATCAAGCACTCCTCTTGGCAGTGTCTGAATGGTCCACGCAGTGTAATCCTTGTCTCTGGGAGTAATTGTATCATCCCATGTCTCGAGACTCTTTGCGTCTTTATATACTGGCAGATAATGTCTTGCCTTTGGATCCTCAACAGGGTCCATATTTCTCCAGAACTGGAGTATCGGTTGTACTATCTTTGCGGCTGATGATATTTTGAGTGTCCGTGTGACACGCATCTGTCGTGGGACCACCACGACCCGCATCAAGTATAAGTCTGAGAGAGTGTCATCAGCGACATGTTGTTCCGCTGGTCTCATCAGATAGAAAACATTTTTCACCCATGCGATGGTTGCTATCGCATCGCCTTCCTTCCATCGCTCATGGACAATCTCAACGTTGCCCGCGTTTGGGTCAGTGTCCGTCCCCTCCTCCTCCTGGTGGACGTCCTTTGATCTCATCGACCTCATCGCCTTCCTCGGTTGGTCGTTGATAAGATCATTCCGCGCTCTCCTTAGCTGCGCCTCTGTGATCTTCTCCTTCTTTCCGCTATGCTCTCGCGGAGACTTGGACTGAGTCCCCACCGCGCTTATGCGGTCAGTCTTCTCCTTGCTGTCCACCTCACTCTCCTCCTTCTCAGCTATCGGTGCCCGATAAGCATCGTCTTGGTCTATGCCAGCCTCCTTGTGGATGGGCGGCACCTCTTTGAAATCATCCTTCATCCGTTTTAACGCCTCCTCAACGGATTCATCTTCCAGTAAGAAGGGATCATACTTAATCAGCCTTCTTACATTCACAATTTGCACCTTCCCTCTACCCCTGATCTTGTAATTCAGAGGTCCCGTCTGTTCCATAATCTGATAAGGTCCTTTCAAGTGAGTGAACAGCTTAGAGCTGACTCCCTTCGGGACTTGAGGATGGTACAATAGTACAATATCCCCGACCTGGAACTTGATCTGATCCAAGTGCGCTTGTCGCACCCCTTCAGCATCAGTCTTTCGGCGCTCCGCCTCTCTATGCGCCCTGACTATTTGTTCCGCCTCCATCTTCACTCTAAGTCTCATCCCAAACAACTCATCCGCATCCGCCCAAGTGTCTTTTGGGTGAAGGAGCGAAGTCGGGATATCAGGCTCACGCCCATATACTAACTGATATGGCGAGATTGAGCTCTTCGAGCCTCCTAACGCCGTAGAGGGTAGACAGTTCATTGCAAACGCAAATGATGGTGCTGCCTACCTTTTAGACGAAGCGTGGCAAATCAACCACCACAAGTATCCAGCCTTGCTGAATACCTTGTTCGTCGAAAAGGATCAACAACCTGCTCTCACCTTCCCATTCTCAGCTGAAGCAGATAAAGAACTTCCCACGGACACACGTTGGCCAAACTCGGCAGGGTTGTTAGCCTTGATTTCTGAGCTACAGGCTTGGAACATCGTCTCAGCACGAAACATAGGGAATGCGGTCGCCGTAACATTGGAACCTAACACTATCTGAGACCAAGAGCTGGAAACAACACCTTCTCCCCTCAGGAGACAACACACCGCAAGCTGCCCAAGCTCGGGATACCCTAAACGAACTGCTCGACACACTCGAACAGGGACAGTGGACCTGGGTGGGAAAGATGGCAATCAAGTTCAAATACGTCAAAGCCAATATGGTTTTCGAAAAATATGTCAAAGGTGGGAAAGCCGTGGAGGAGAAAATCACTCCCCATCCGGCTGTCAAGCTATACTGGTGCAATTTTTGTGCCATGTGTGAGCTAGTAGCACAGACCATCAGCGACATTTTACGAATCCGTATTGCGAATGAAGTGCAAGTCACATACGGCAGTGATGGCAGAGCCACCATCGGTGGGTAAGTAAGTCTTGAGAAGCCCACCGACTAGCTTTGTTGGCTAAAATTTGTTTGGTGTCCGCTGCAGTCAGGCTGAACTGCCCAACTGTGCTGTCCAAGCAAGTGTAACCCAACAACAATAGAATACCCTCGCCATAATCAATGTTGACTTGCGGGTTATATCTGCCAAAGTCGAATGTTGTGGCTTTGTCTAGCCGGTCTAGTGCCCGTTCCACGAGCTTGTTGTTAGCAGTCTTCTGGTGTTCAGTGGTGGTTGCAGGTCGTTCGCGTCCTCCACCCCCACTATTTCCCGAACTTTCAAGGCGGACCAACTAACTTCTTGTGGAAAAATACGAACGTCGTCCCTTCTGCACCGATGGGCCCTTTGGGACGAAGAAGCAGGCAGGTTGATTCAGGCGGGGACATTACGCCCCCCCCCCCCCCCCCATGCGACCTCATTACCTGCTCGAGCAATTCGTCAAAGGAGCACATTGGGGTTATATGTGCGATCCTGACATAGTCGCGGACCTAGTATCGGCAATGACACAACGGATGTGGCAGGCCAATGTCTCTCACAACGAAATCGTTGATCTTCCACAAAAACTCATCACGCCCCTTGTTCGCGCCGATCTGGCGACGTTACTAATGGCAGTACTTAAGTGTATAGCCAAAGCGACAACGCAAAGGTCGAACGACAGGGGAGGTATACATTCGACTCTTATCTAAGGCACAAGAGTCCGATGATAAAACGTTTGCACTCAAGAGCTTTCGTATTCATCGACTAGTCGAAGTGTGCAAATGGGATGGAACCTTTGTGGATAAGATATTCGGCCCCATAAGCAATCAGGACGAACGCCTGCGGAGGGCAACACTCCTATTGCAAGCCATGCACTGTGGGGATTTCATTGCCGGATCATCAATCCAAGGCAGACGAACCTCAGTTCGACATATTATCTTTTGTCACATCCACCTCGTGGGGAGAGTCACTCATATACGAGGGTCCAACCCCTATCAGCGATCCTCCTCAAGTTCGTCCAACCCATAATGGTCATCATCGTCGAGCTCGTCAAGCTCTTTGAACCCGTATTGGGGCCAAGGTTCGGGACGTTCATCGCAGAAGCATTTGGAGCATCCTGAAGCCTGGTCTTGAGAAGATGATTACCCTTTTCGCGCAGGTATTTTTCAAGCAAAATACCAGCCCGAAAAGTGTCTTACAGACCAAAAATCGCCATCATAAGAAATAATTAAGAAATCAAGTAGAAATCAAAAAGGAAGCTAAATTTAATACTTTAATTAATTATTTTACATTTATAAAAATATATAAACTATAATATAATACAAGATGCCAAGACCAAAAATTTACGAAGGAGAAGCAAGACGAAAGAGAAATAACGAGAAGGCTCTCGCATACTACTACCGCCACCAAGAAAGGTTGAAGGAGGAAAGAAAAGAAAAAGCATTAAAGCAAAAGCAAGAACTCAAAAGCATAGAGGAATACAAAAAGAAGATACAAGAGCTGGAAGATAAATTGAGTAAAGTAGCGGTTTAAGTTCTAATAATTTTTTTTAATCTGGTAAAAATATTTTTCATCTAAACAAATAGCTCCTATATAATAACGGTAAAAACATTAATTAATTATTTTTAGAAAAAGTATCTTACCTAATATATACATAACGGTAAAATGTCAAAACCACCACTACCACCAAGACCAAACAAGCAATATGTTCAACTTCTTCAAGCTAAGGCTAAGCTTAGAAAGGTTGAAACGAAAGATAAAAGAAACCGCCAGGACCTTTTATCTAACATCCGTAGTAATACGAGGGCAAATCTCCGCGATGCTAAGACTAGGGAAGCGAAGAGGCGAGAGTTTAGAGCAAACGATTATGAAGTTAGGAGGGATAATCGGCTGAACTCTCTCACATTCAAATTTAGGGAGCTAGACATAAGCTTCTATGATACAGACACCTTGGAAGAGAAGGTATTGATACCCGCTATAAGATATGCCAGAAGGGAAGGTATGACCAACGATGCGGATATCAATTTATCTATAACATACTCCACCGCTCCTGCTAATGAACGATACGACCACTATTTAAAAAAGAAAAGTTTTAACTCATTTCAACTCCGCCAATACGATACTGTATTTATTGATGCTCTGAACGAGTTCAACATAAACAACATTGAAGCGAGCGAGAATGGATATGAAAGAAACATAAGATATGTGGAAATAACCATAGTTCAAGAAAACGGCGGAGGGTGCTATGAAGGAGTGAGAGATAAAAGAACTAAGGTTGAAGAAGGAGTAAGAATATCACCACCCAGCAAAAACAACAACTGCTTATTCTTCTTATGTAAGGATATTCTAAATATTAAACCGATGAACAAGAACCGCTGTAATATCGTCCGAGCTGAATTCAACCTTCCACCAAACTCGCCAATACCATTTTCAATAGCGGTTGAAATATTGAAAAAATATGTTAAGGAAGGGAAAACATATGAAATAACTGACCATATTATGAAGCAGACATTCAGCACAAATGAAGAAGGGCAGGAACCCGACAAACTAATCTTTTTGGAGAATAACCATTATTACGGATTGGTTAAGCAATTCAAGAAGCGGTGCGAAGACTGTCTGAGACCATATTTGAACAAACACAAATGTAATCTCAACAGGAAAAAATTTGCGGACATTATGTTGAAGAAGAATGGTAAAAGACACTTAATAACTAAGTTCCGCACGGAAGAAAAAATAAATAACGACCAAATTCTACATTACGATTTGGAATCATTTAGAAACACAAACATCGCTGCCGGCTACGATATCCACGACTGCTACATAGTCGGATATACTCAGGGGTCTGAGGGTTTCAAATACATAGCTGGTAAAGATTGTATCAGTCAATTTGTGGATGAACTAATTAAACGAGGCGACCTTATAAAAGCAGGATGGGTGCCGAAGAAAAAGGATGACAAACCGCCAGTTCTATATGTTAATGGTTTCAACGGAGCAAACTTTGACCACTACTTCATACACCAAAAATTAATCAGAAGGGGTATTAAGATTAAGTCGTCAAAAATCAATAACGGCTCTATTATCTGCTTAGAGTTTGAAAATGTTAAGATGTGGGATATGTGTAAGCATACACAAGGAAGTCTTAAAGCAAATCTTGAAAGTATGGGGTGCGAAATCCTCAAAGGCGACTTTGACCACGACAGGGCGAAGATGTGGGAGGATATGGACGACAAGACGAGGCAGGACTGTCTGGCTTATCTTAAAAACGATGTTATGGGTTTAAAGGAATTATACGATAAGTTAAACACAACGATATTTTCAACTCATAAGGTCAATTTAACTTCATACATTTCAACTTCAAGTCTCGCTTTTAACATATGGAAAAAATATGTAGATGGTAAATACGAGGTGAGACTTCCAACTGTGGAGCAGGAAAGAGCATTTAGAAAAGCCATTATCGGCGGAAGGACTTACCCATCTAAGAGGCGGTTCATTTCAGCTCAGTATGAACGATACCTACAAAAGCAGATAACCTTTGACGAAATAATAGACTACCTCGTTGATGCGGATGTCGTATCTCTATATCCAACCGCGATGTTATTAGCTTTTATGGTTGGTGACATACTGGAAACAATCGGTCCATTTGACCCACGAAATCTTCCAATCGGTATTTACAACCTTGATTACATCTCACCCAAAAACATATTACATTCAAGGATTGGACAGCGAGACAAAATGGGCTCCCTTAAATGGCGGCTAGAAGATATGAAGGACCAATGGCTGACGAGTGTAGATATTGAGGATATGGTAGCCGAAGGATACGAAGTCCGCATTCATAAAGGATACTACACTGCCAAATCTGAATGTGTCTTCGCCCAATACATAGACGATATGTTCAAAGCGAAGGAAAATGCGGAGAAAGGTAGCCCGCAATATTTGCTCGCCAAATTGTTTATGAATAGTCTATACGGTAAGATGATACAACGACCTATACCTTCAATAACAACATATATACAAACTAATGAAGATTACTGGAAATTCTGGAATAGCAATCAAATAACTGACATAGTTAAATTTACTGACCAACAAGGAAAAGATTTATGGCACATATCGGGCCTTCCCCGCAATCCAATCTTATTAGAGAGTAGCATAACAAAGCCTTCACACTATGGGGCATTCATTCTAGCATATAGCCGTCGCATTATGTTCAACTATATTAAGGAAGCAAACCCGAACAGAACCATTGAAGACGACTTTTACTACACCGACACAGACAGCTTACAAATCCACGCGAGATGTGCCAAGTATGTAAAGAATATGGGTAATAAGAAACTAGGTGGTATTGGAGACGATTTAGGCGATGGTTGTAAGATTATAAAAGGTGTGTGGATAGCACCGAAACTATATATGTTAGAATTCACGACAAAGGATGCCTTTACGGAAGGAATGACCAAGAACGACTTAAAGCATATTTCAAAAGGGGTTAAAATAGTGTCTGAAAACGGAGTTAAAAGATATTTCCATTTTAGGGGTAAAGGCTTAGATGCTAATCAGCTAAACTATGACACATTTGATAAGATGGACAAAGGCGGGTCAGTTGAAAATGTAAAGGATTTCCAAATGAAAAAAATACACATTGATAGAAACAGCAAACAACAACAAGTCCCACATTTTAGCATTCTACATATGACGAATGTTAAAAAACAAGTTAATGAGAATAAATGGGCGGGCCGTAAGTTCATTAACGATAATGACAGCATCCCACTCGGCTTCCACATTCGCGGTTGAATTATAGGTAAATTTTTTTGGCTCCTTTACCTTTGAAGCTCCTGATTGTATGAATTCCTTTTTTTGGCTTCACTAACTTAGTATTTACAGCCGTAGCACCCATTAACGATACGGGGTCAAATGCGGTTCGGTAGTTCGTGGTCAGCTTCGCCGTCTTCGCCCGCTTACCTTTTGGATTTACTTTAACAGCTACTCTGTCAATAACTCCCTCAATGAGGTCCTTCGTGCTACTGCCTTTGTTGTATGTGGTTGCCCTTACACCAGTTTGTCGGCTCAGGTCTTTCGCAATCGTTCCTCCAAGACTATGACCCGTCAGCTCCACATTATCCTTACCATATTTTTTTATCACTTCGTCAACCAGCTTCTGCTCTTCTTTATATATCGGTGTTCTTTTTAATACTCCCTTTACCAATGCTACATCTGTGAGTAAGTCCCTCTTATCTACCGAACCTCTAAATGCTACAATCGCTTTACCGTCTTTCTCATACACTGTTGATTTTTCTTTGCTGGCAACTGGCTTCCATCCGTCAGCACCCTTTCTATCTGTCCGCGACAAATAGACATCCTCTGATAACTCCGCACTGCCTCCTTTTTGTTTCCTGTATGCCTTACCAGCTTTTTTTAATGCCTCCCCATAGCTTATACCGTGTTTAGCTGAGTAAGCCTTAACAAATTTAATCCACTCACTCATCCTATATTAATTATTTAATTTTTTTCCTGCCTACTATATACACCACTCTACTATGTCCACCCTAACTAGACTGTGCGAGAAGTTCCAACAACTATCAATTGAAAGCGAAAATAAATCGTTTTCTCTTACCGATGTTCAAAAGGTAATACACGACGAAATAAAAGCGATTGAAGAAATGAGAAATGCTCAACCCAAAGACACATTTCATTTCGGGAAATACAAAGGCAAAAAAATAGAAGACATCGCAAAGATTGACAAGCCATATATTGAATGGTTAGTTCGTCAGCCGTGGTGTAGTAATAAAGACGAATTGAAAAAGTATTTGTAGGAGGTATTTACCGTAAGAGATACATTTTACCTCTTATATTGATTTCTTTTTTTATAATTCGCAGTATTGCTTTCTGTTTGTGAAAGTCGCTAAATTTGGTGAAATGCGGTTCTTTCAATAGGTTATCTTCAACTTCTAATTCTCTATTAACTTCAAGGTATTGTTGAAGGATGTCTTTGAATTGTATAAGGTCAAAGTGGTGGTCAACGTGAACATCAACCCGCTCATATATATCACCACTTATTTCGCATATGTATCGGGGTTCAACGAATACATCAATAGCCACGATGTCAAGATATTCTTGTATTTGAGGTCTTATTGTATTCCTGCTTGCTTCTTTTATCACTCTCGCCATTTTTTTTAATTTGCTAAGGCCTATGAGGTCAACACAGCAATTCCACGAAAACGGCTTACCATCTACACGAAAGTGTTTTCTCCCAGTGGTTAAATTACTTTCAACATCAACGATACCATTTTTTAGACAAGGGTGATGGGTTATTAGGTCTCGCACGAAATTGCCATCTTCTGGGTTCAGCACTTCACCATCGTTATATTTGTTTATCATTCTTCTTATGTAGGATTTGATAGATGCTTTTGTTAGAAACCGCCTACCACCCACAATATACAACTTACGACTATACATTACTATATTATTATATTAGAAAAAATTATTACAAAAATAAATAATTATTGGTCTTCTACGAAATTAACGATAACACTCACATTTCCTCCATTCGCGACAGTAGATACAGACTTTTGTAAAAATGTTAGATTTTCGCCAGGAGCAAGTTGAACATCGTAGGTTCGCAGGTCAATAAGCTGGCTTGAAGTAGCATTAACATACAGTTTAAGGATAACATCCGTTATAGTAGCACCACCAAGAGCAGTCGCAGCGGTGTCCTTTGACACAATTGAAGTTTTGGCATCAATATCAGCAAAGTTCTCCGCCGTAAGGGCACCAGTTGTTTTCACAATTCGCACTATATTAACTTTACTGTCTTCGTTTGATATGCTCACGAGAGTTGGATAAACAATTGAATAATTTGTCGCACCACCATCAAAAGTTGTTTTATTTTTTATGCTTAGAATTGGACTTTCCGTGGTGCTCGCCTTTTCATCTCCTTCCGCTTCGTTTGTTATGCTTGAATTAACAGTGTTGGAGCCCTCAATAAACATACTACAACTAGCCGTTTTTAAACTTTGTATTCCATTTCCTGGATTGATATTGTAGATACGAGCTACAAATGGGAGAGTTGTATTTCGTAGACTGACACCAGTATTGGCATTCGCATACTTAATCATATGGACAAGCTGGAATTCGCCTGTTGTTGGATTCTCAATTGAAAACTTAATAGCACCAAAGCCCAAATATTGAAATTGAATTTGAAATACATTTCCCTTAGTCCAATCCAGTAAGGGCATATCGCCGGTTCCATCACACGGGTCATTCCATCCAGCCTGTTGAACCAAGGTAGGCACTCCTCCCTTACAATGTAGAATATTCATACCCGCATCTCTGTTTTTGTAGAAATAGAAACCATTTTGTAAATCATTATCACCAATACCAATAAATGAACTATAATTCTTAGTTTCATCAGTAGTCCATAAGGCAGTGAAGCGGGCTAAGACACCCATACCTGTTCTGTATTTTATTGTTTTTTTACTCGTCAATACCGCATTAGCAGTAGCATCTGCGGTTGTTTTTAATTCAGCCATATTACTGCTAAATGAAACGGTCGCCTTCGTTTCTGTTTTCGTCCATATCCGTGTATTAACTGTGTAGGGAAAGATTTCCTGTAAGACTGGTGTTAATGAACTGGTTAGGGCTTCACCAAAGGCGGTTTTCATATTATTGGTTTCAATGTGTCCATCATACCCGACTTTGACATTTACGAAGTCTCCGCCTGGATTTTGGGCGACTAAATTTCTCTGGTGGCTCATAATTCCTATATTATTAAAAAAAATAAATTAACTAACGAAATTAATAATTACCTATTACCTCACTGGTGGGGGCTCAACTCATCAAAATTTCAATACCCTTAACAAGCACACTTCGTTGAAGAATGGCGTATGTGTAATGGTTTTGGATAGCATTTGGAGTAGTCGCAACAAATTCATATCGTCTTTCGGTGTCAAGGCTTAGACCGCTCACCTCATAGCCGTCAGTATCCTTATCCCACAGCGGGCGATTGTTATCCCAAGTATCCACGTGGAACCAGTTGTAATGATACACATTTGAATTCAAAATAGCACTACCCTTCAACTTATCCTTCAAAAGCATATAGTCTTCGTTTTCTACTGTTTTAACATCAAACTGTTGGAGACGAGTTCCGTCAAGAGTGGTGTAATATGTCTTAACCTTCTTTCCTGCTTGAAGACCTCCACCAGCACTATCAGTTCGGTTATCGTTATCAAATGATGTATTTTTGTTTTCAGTGCTATTGAAGACTGATGTGTAGATACGACGAATTCTTTCACCCTGCGAGCGGTTCATCTTAATGACAAAGTTTTGATTTTCTCCAGTAAGTGCTTGCTTCCAAGCGATAGGATACTCAATCTTAAATGGGAAGCCCTCGCCCGCAATCTTTTGTTGGACACCCACAATAACATTTGGGTCGGTCTCAACAGCAAGGAACAAATTCAATCCAGAAATAGTAGCATTTGTAGCAGTAGCCGTCGCACCGGTAGAAATACTGCGAGAATCAGTGCCGTAGAATGAAGTTCGCGAAGTTTCAGCCCACACAATCCGCATATCCAAAATTTCATTGAAACCAATCGTCTTATCAAGTTCAAAAATCGTTCCAAATAGCATACCCAAAGGAAGTTTAACAGCGATAACAGGGGTTTTAGAATCGTCCGCTCCACCTTCAAAATACTTAGCCTCATCATAAGCAACATCGACAAGACTATAATCTCCAGCACCACTCGCGGATGTTGCGGTATCATCGTAGCGACGAGCATTTACAGTAGGCACATTAAAGTATGCTAGAACAGCATCTCTTAAAGTCCCAGCCGCAGCAGCATCAACAATTGTTTTTCTCTCTGTTCTAGTTCCGACATCAATCTTTCCAGCATTACACTTTTGAAGCATAGCACCAGAGCCCGTCTTACCTTCAACAGCGGAATTATAGTCGCCGTGGTTTTCAAGAGCCTTAAATCTTTCAAAACTAATCTCGGGCTTCCAAACAATCTTAGTGTAATTACCCACGTGTTGAAGATTACACAAATACTGCCCGCTTCGGCTTCGCAGTTCAATAGTTTTAATCATTGAAAGACAATCCATATAGATACGATTGTAGCGACCAGCACCACCGCCAGCAGTCGGAGTATAAGTAAATTTCAACACAGACCTCGCCAAGTTCAAAGGGCGGGTAGGAATTTCAAATGTGCTTTCAAGACCGCCTGCGGTGGTAAGTGTGATATCACCCGCACCTTCACGGGCTGTAAGTTTGTTCAATTCATACTTACCAGTGAGCAGTTCCTTAGCCTGATGGACCAACTCGCCACCGTATTGGACCGACATTTTTTCGTAAGTGCTTTTTTTCAAAAACCACTTACAATCTCAAAAACGATTTTCAAAAGGTTCTATATTTTAATAGAAGAAAAAAATAAATAAATAATTCTAAATTACCTTACTAATCACCTGCGGGGTCAACGGCTTTTCAACAAATTAAAAAATGAATTAAATAGCGAAAAATAATTCGTCTCGCGGTAAATCAACAATGTCATAACAATACCCAACCCGTTGAGATTAATTGGTTGGTCGTTTTCGTCAGTTAAGTAAAACCTAAATACATTGTTTGAATTGGCGGACAGGTGTTTACCATACTACGACCCGCTTCCATCGTATATGACAGAGCCGAATGGGATTTCATTCGCGGTGTATATTTCTTGGAGCACGTGATTGTCGCCTTCCCCAACGAGGTCGCTTTGAAGATATAATGTTTTTTCGCCTGTTAATATTATGACATTTGGAGACCTAATGGTATTATTAGCAAAGAAATAAGTAGAAGACCGCTCAAACCCCATAATTTCGTGAACCCTTGTTTCGTCATCAAATACAAATCGTGGTTGAATTCCGCCGTTGTCTGCCACAGTAAAAGTTAGCTTGCCGTCTTCTGGGTCGGTGTTGGTGTTGTTGCTCGTTATTGTATATGTGTAGTCATTGGGGCTTTCTGCGGTTAGCACCTCGGCTAGCTTATTTTTTAAGTTGTTCATAGTGTAGTTGCCCTCGGGTATCGTAATGACCGCATCGTTGCCATCTTCGCTTAGAATAAAAGTGTTGTAAGGACTGGCGACTAAATAATAAGATTTCGGCACATAGATATGAAGTATTTTACAATGTGTTGGATTATCTAATCCTCTTAAATCCAAAGAGTGTGTAAAGTCGCTATCAGTCCCATTTATCCTGTTTTTGCTATTTATGTAATAGATACCGCTACTTCGTCCGCCCTTATAATCCATCGCAGAGACTTCGCCTCCGCACCTCCAAGTATATTATATATTCTAAAATATATTTTTATTTTACTGGCGGGGTTGTAGGGGGAGCAGGCCCCTACTATATGTATGTATCAAAACCATACCCATTCTGTGATTTCAATTCCTCAGCTTCTTTCTCTTTTAAGTCTGTATATCCGCTAGCGAATTTAAATCGGGTTCCTTTCGCCCGCTCCAAAAGAAACCGCATACTGTGCCATCCGCAAGTATCGCTCGTATCGCTCTGTTGTTTTACTTGATTAACCTTCATTAATAAATAACTATCGGGTCGGCTTTTATCTAACAGCTGTTTCATTTGGTGTTGGAAAAGTTCAGTCGGCTCATATTCGGCTAGCGGGTCATAAACTTCAACACTCCTATCGCCATTCAAACTAACCCAAACAGCCATCCAATGTTGCCCTTTTTTGTTGCTCGGGTCTGTATTCATAATAAAACCATACTTCTTTCTTTTTTCTGGTTTTAACTGGTTGATTTGGTCGCTGGCTATCGTGCCGAGAAACCAATCGTGCTTTTTCATTATGTGGTCTATTTCATTCGTCATTAATCCATCCCCGGGGCCCGTTCCATCTTGCGAATTGTCGTTTTCTAAGGGTGGTGGTTGTGTATCGGGTGCTTGTTGTTGTTCGGGTGCTTGTTGTTGTTCGGGTGCTTGTTGTTGGTCTTGTGCGGATACTTCATCTGGGGGTGGTGCTTGTTGTTGGTATTGGGGTTGTGCTTGTCCCTGTGTTAGTTCAAATATCAGCTGTTTAGCCTCGGGTGAATTAGGGGTCTTCTCATCGGGGGGTTGTGTCTGTGGTGTTGTGGGTGGTTGTTTTGTCTGGGGTGTTTTCTTTTCTTTTACAAGTTTATCTAGTGTGTTCCATCCATCCTCAGGAGAAGTTATTTTTTCGGTAAATTTTTGAGTGTACAACCATTGTTTCAATGTCTCTGAATAATTTCTCTTCTTACCTTTTGGTTTTACAATTTTAATATCAATACCTGCTTTTATGAGGCTATTTACTACGGCATTATGTTTAGGTTTTCCAGTATTTTTTCGTTGTAATCTCATACCCTCTGTAAACATAGCGTCAATAATTCTTTTTCTCTTTTCGTCTTTCAAATCTTTTGCTTGCTTATTTACTTCATCAGTTATATCAGTTATTCCGCTTGGAGATGATTTTGGAATTTTTGGTGTTTTTTCTTCAACAGGTGGTGTTAAAAGCCCTTGCTTAGTTCTCCGCTCTGTTAGTAATTCCTTAATAAGTCGTTGCTCTTTCCTGAGTTCGCGGTTCTTTTCTTCCTGTCTTTCCTTAGCCTCCGCTAGTTCTCTTTTATGTTCCCTGTCCAACACCTCTTTTCTTTCCTTAGCATCGGCTATGTCTTTTCTTTCCTGCCTTTTCTTTTCAGCTTCTGCTTCTTCTCGTGCTGACTTTTCCTTTTTATCAATAGCCTCAATGTGGTCATACTTTTCTTGTTTAAGTTTGTCTAAGTGGTCTTGAATTGCGGTTCTCGTGTTCTGTTCAATCTCCGACAGGCTCTGAACTTTTTTCAGTTTGTGTTTGTCTTTATGTGTCGGCCGCGGTTTCTTTGCTTTTGGTTTATTCAAGTATTTCATAAACAGCTTAACGATTTGAAGTGTTGATAAGTCATTTGTTTTCTTTCCAAAGTTTAGATATGCCCGTTTGCCTTTTACTTTGATATATGGCCGACCATCTTTCGTTCTGTATATCCTCGGCGGTCTTTGTTTAGGTTTTTTTCTCATTGTATATAAAAAAAATAATAGAAAGTTTAGTTCAATATTATCTGCGGGGTTTTTGCTCGCAAAAAGCTCAACTCGTTGAGCATACCAAAATTTAAGTGCCCCACGGCCTCGTTGCTTGCCGTATCCTTGTTTGGCCGCAGCCTTCGCTACACGGTCCGCATAAGGAACTCCGACATCGCTAAGAAAGGTAGCCCCTCTTGAAATCAATTGATTTTTCTTGATAAACCTATTAGCATCCAATATTGCCTGTCCGACTTTTTTCCAATTTACTTTTCCACCCTGTTGCCCCTTCTTGCGACCAGTTTTCTTTTTTCCGCCCGCCATTGTGTTTGAGTTTCTTGTTATTTTTCCGACTGTTGGAATGACTTCAACCCTTGTTGTTTTCACAACCATTATAATATATGAAAAAAAATAAATAATACAAAATTACAAAAATCGTTTATTAAAATTTTGCCTCAGCTCGTCCGACACCGCATCAACATACAAAAAGTTAAATCGTTCTTTTGTCGCCTCGTGGTATTTTTCAATGAAGTATTCAAGGTCATAGCCGAGGTCCAAATGTTTATACACGAGTTCTATTTTATCAACACTCTGACCTGGAAAAATAAGAAGGTAGTCCAGTTGTTTAATAGCCTCAGGTTTCAAATCGTTCAGATACTGCGAGCTCATAATCACCTTTGACTTATAGTGTCTATTTTTTTTCAACAGGTCGCTTACTGATTTATCCCTTAACCCACTACCCAAATCATCTAACACGAACACAACTTCTGGTGTAATGTATTTGCTCGGTCTCTCCACCTTTTCGCCTCCCTCCTGTTTCTTCTTTTCCTCTTTTCCAAAATATAAAAACTTTGGCTTCGGTTCTTCTTTCTCGTCCCGCACAACCTCGCCTTCTTCTTGCTCCTCATCTGGCTTATTCAGTTTGTCTAACTCGTAATCAATTACAGACAGTCCTTCCGTTTTCAAATATGTATATATAGCCATCGGGTTTCCCTTCTTCTTGAAGTGCTTAACCATTTCTTTGTAAATGTGGTCCTTGTGGATTGTGCTGGCAATGATAACAATCCTCGTTTTTTTGTCGGTCGTTCGTTTCAGGATTTCAAACAGTGCGGTTGTCTTGCCACTCTTCTTGCGAGCGAGAAGAAAAATATTGGCATACGGTTCATCAAATAAGTTATGTCCTTTTGCCAACTTGTCGCCATCCCCGTTTTGTCTAACTGGTTTCACCTTTACATTATTGATTTTCTCCATCACTCTATACTTTATCAAGCCAAAAATTCTAAACAAATAACAATTCTTCCAGCTAGTTGGTCGGTCTCAATATTACCGCTGTCTGTTTTAAGCACTTTAAACGAATACTGCCCATCAGTCCAGCCGATATTTCCAAGATTATATCCGAGGTTTGAAATGTTTGCCGTGGTGCTGTCGGAGAATGTGCCGATAATCCCGATGCGGTCCATATAAAGGATTTTCGTTTTCGTCTCGGTCATATCATTCATATAGTGGATAAACTTAACATTCATTCTTGTTGGTGTAAAGTTCATTTGAATGTTTTTGTCAAATGTCTTGCTACCGCCAACAAAATCATTACTCAGAAAAATAATCTTTTGGTATTTGAACTCACTCATACTATATTTTGTATAATATATTATGTTATTAATATTATTATTTGTGTGCACTGTGTTAGGTCGGACTGCCTGTGATTTCTATTCACGGGCCAGCGATAAAAAAAATGAAAGTTGTGTTTATTGTATCCAAAAGGGATGTGTTTTCATAAATAACGGAAATAATATGTGTCGTAGTTTTGATGAAACTATTCCGCTAATCTGTGCTGGTGATAGCTCTTGGTATAAAGTCTATCTATATGAATGCTCACTTCTTTGAACTAGAAGGGGAAGGAAGGCATATTCCGATAAGCAAGGTCAAAATACCTACATAAGTGTTGGCAACCTCACACGGTAAGTTCTTTTCAGACAACCTCACGATACAAAGGGTGATGATGGCGATAATGATACCCATTTGAAATAAGTATTTAATAAGTCGGCTGTCGGTTTTTCGCTTAGTCAAACAGCAATCCCAGCTGTCCTCGTATTCGTGGTCTAATTTTTTTTCTTCCTGCTTAATTTGGACATCTAGCACACGGTTCTTCAACTCTGGTGTCATTTCGCCATCCGCCATATCAATAATAGGTGGCGGCGGATGTAATCTAGGGGGCATAGTAAGTCTTACAATCTCAAAAACTATATTGGGTTTGAGTTTTCTGCTAATTGTTTTTTTAAGTCAGCTATATCATTAGTTATATTATTTATTTTTTCTGATAATTGTTGAACGGCTTTAATTAACGGGGCGATAAACTCTGAATAACCTATACCATAACCGACATCACCACTATCAATACATTTAACATCTTCTGGCTTAACACTCACACCTTTCATTTCGCATTCTTGTCTTTGCTTTTGACACGGAACCATTATTGTTTCTTTTGAAAATCCAGCAAAATCTAACATATCCATTTCTGTCAGTAGGTCTTCTACCTCTTGTGCTATTAAACCCGCTCTCTGTTTCTTGTTATCGTCAATCATACGATAGCAGACTGGATTTAACTTATTGATAAAATCTAAGCCTAAACATTCCTTTATATCGCTTTTAAGCCGTCTGTCTGATGTTTGAACGGGGCCTGTTAATACCCATAAAGTCCCATAAAGTCCCATCGCTTCCTCTCAACGACATTAAAGCAGTATTTGAATTATTCTCCCATATGAACCCACTCGTTGAAGAACCATTTAATCTAAATCTAATAGAATAAGAAGTTAATCCTCCACCTCCTCCTGCTGGTGCTGTTCCTCCACTTAACGATTTACTTGCCCCAGACTGGCTCATATAAATCCCCCAGTTTGAATCTCCGATGTCCCACATAAATATTCCTCTCGCATTCGTCCCGTCTGTTTGTCCTTGAATTGCTATTTTTGCCCCATTAGTTGATGCTGATGCCGTTGTTAGCACCCCAGAATATGTAATCCCCGCATTTGCCGTTATTAATCCTTTTGTCCATAAAGTTCCATTCGCCCCATTCAACGACATTAACAATTGCTCTGCTGAATTTTCCCACACAAAACCCATTGTAGAATCATTGGCAACCCTAAACCGAAAACTATACGAACTAAAATCATTTCCTGAAACGGCTAAACCATTTGCCAAACTTCTAGTATTTGCAGCCCCACCAGATGCCGCATAAATCCCCCAACTTGTATTGGTTGTATCCCATAGAAATATACCTTTTGCGTTTGTTCCGTCTGTTGCTCCCTGAACTCCTATTTTCGCCCCACTTGTATTTGTTGCCGAGGTTAATGTGCCTGTGTATGTTATCCCCGCATTTGCTGTTAGTAGGCCTGCTGTGCTTATGTTCATAGCTTCTGACCACGTTAAAGTGCTTCCCGCAGTTATTCCTGATTTATAATTAAAAACAAGTTTGTTGCCTCCTTTTGCTATTGTAAAGTTTGAACCAGAAGCACTTGATTTCCAGTTTGAGCCGTCATAATAAGCATCAAAACATAAAGTAATATTGTCGTGTGTCCAGTTCAATAATTGGAATGTTGGATAAGCATCCTGTGTTGTTATCGCCTGTAAGTGTGCTCCTCCGATATTGCTTGAAGTTCCATACAATTCTAATCCTCCTGTCGCACCCGTGCCCTTTGTTGTATTACCTATGATTATTGGCTTACCAGATGCTGTTGTTATTTTGTCGCTTGCCGTTATTGTTGTTGTTGATATCCCCGCAGTTGAAGTAATTGTTGTTCCCGTTATTGTTCCACCATTTGTTATATTGTTTGAATTCATATCTAAGGCACCATAAAATCGCATACCGCCAGCATTGTTAAAACGGACAATGTCTGACGAAGCACTTTTATTATCCAAAAGTTTTGAAATATAAAGTCCCGCCCCTTTTACATCAGATGCTACATTCGTAAATAGGTAGCCTCGTTGGTCTGCGGTTCCACTTGAAGCAGTATTTAAAGCGTATAAGAAAGACTGCCAATCACCCGTTGTCTGTGAAAAGAATATATCTCCTCCATTTTGGTTTAGTATCCTCGCCCCATTATATGTTATATTCCCGCCATTAATGATATCCACATTATTAAAATCGGCTTGACTTAATAAGGTAAGTGCTCTTACATCATTTCTACTTCCATTAAATATCTTAATTCCTGTTATGGTTTGGTCTCCTGTTAGTTTTACATTTTGCCCGTCCAATGTGTCCGCATATCCTTTTGTTGCTCCATCGGTCGCTAATGTCGGAGTTCCAAGGTTGGCTATTTTGCTACTATTACAATCTAGTCCCGAAGCATTTACCCAACCAACAATCGTCCCGTCAATAATGAAACTTATTTTTTTGGCAGAAATTTCAAAGTTGTAATATGTTGCAGTTTTCATATCCAAACTAGCAATTGACCCGATATTACTGGTAGAATTGAAAACGATAAATGTTCCTTTTGTTGTCGCATTCGTTGAATTTCCTGTTATTTCAAGACCACTACTATATGTCTTAATTCCTGCTATGGTTTGGTTTCCTGTTAGTTTCACATTTTGGCCATCTAATGTATCCACATACGTTTTATTCGCCCCGTCCGTTGTTGCTGTTGGTGTGGCCAAATTTGTAATTTTTCTGTTGTTCAAAGATAGTGTCGTGCCCGTTGCTGTCGCGATTACATTATCCCCCGCATATAAATCAACATATGACCCTGTTATTTGTATTGGATAATAGGCCGCGGTTGCTATTTTTTGTGCGGTAATCTCTCCTATATTTGTCGCCGTATCAAAGGCAATACCGATACCATCAAAAATGGTTGGACCAGTAGCGCCCCGCACTTCTATTGTTGAGGTAAATTTTTATTCCCTGCTATTGTTTGGTCTCCTGTTAGTTTGACAACCGAAGTATCAAGGGCAGAAACATCCACACCATCAACAAGATTAACATTTGTTATGCTTTGACTTTTCATATCAATCCCCGCACTAGCATTTATTATACTGCTAAATGTCTTAATACCAGCTATGGTTTGGTCTCCTGTTAGTTTGACGACTGCGGTATCAAGGGCAGAAACATCAATGTTGTCAACAAGATTAACATTTGTTATTGAAAATCCTCCCATATTTAAACTGCCCGTCATAGCCGTTGTGCCGTCCTTTGCCAGTTTCGTATCGGTATATGCTTTTGTTGAAGCATCGCCATCATAGAATGGCGCGGGCAGTCCGCTGATTGCCGTTGTGCTGTTAAAATTTAAAACATTATTTGTCAATGTCATTCCACCTCCTGTTGTTGGAGCAAAAAGTATGGACGAGCCTACAAAAGATAATGGATAGCCAGTTGCTCCACCCGCTTCCGACGAATAAATAGAACCCATATTATTGTTGTAATTGAAGAATAATTTGCCTGTGTTTAATGGATTTGAGTCTTTTACGGCCACATAAGTAGTAAATGTTTTATTTCCTGTTATAGTCTGGTCTCCTGTTAGTTTTACCACGGAACTATCAAGAGCCGAAACATCAATTCCATCAACATTACCGACATTTGCTACATTAAACCCTCCCATATTTAAATCCCCTATCATCATAGCGAGCCCATCCAATCTAAGAAAAGGAGAAGCAACATTTCGCCATTGCCCAGTGCTGTAAATGAGCAGTTGGTTATCGGCGGGGGTGCCTGTTATGATTACATCACTTAAAGCATCTATTGATTTAGTTGCTATCCTTGTGTCAAAATCTGTATTAGCCCTTGCTGTGGTGTAGTATAAGTTAGTTCCTTCGGCTAGGTTAGTTGTGCTCTTTGTTGCTAATTGAGTGTCAAACCTAGCATTAGTATAATATAAATTGGTGCCTTCTTTTAAGTCGGTCGTTGATTTTAAAGCCAACATCGCATCAAATCGGCTATTAGTAAAGTAAAGATTTACGGGGTCAGCATCTTCTGGCACCCTATCTGTATTTAAGCCTATAATATTCGTGTTCGTTAGATCTAAGTTGGCTATATCCAGACTATCAACCGCGATTTCAGACAAGCCTAAGAGCGATTTGTATTGGCTCATTGTATATATTATCTTAATTAAAATATTATATTTAGGAAAATATAGCAACCCATAGCAAACAAGTATGCCGGGTAAATCTTCGGTAGAAAATCTTAAAATCGCTAATGCGAGGCGAAAGGAAAAGGCTAAGCAGAGAAAGATTGAGAGGGCTAGGGAACTACTAGCGGAGGAAGAGGCTAAGAATGTTAAAGAAATGACCAATGACAAAAAGATGGAACATACGACCAAGAAACAGTTAGCGAAAGATATGATTGACGGCAGAGATGGCGAGAAAAGCGAGGAAAGTAGCTCGGAAGAAGAGGTTGAACAGGATTTCGTAGATATCGTTGCCCGACGGGTTGCGGGTATAAAATTGAAGACTAAACAGAAGAAGGCGAAGAAAGTGATGAAAAAGAAATTGCCCGAACTAGAAGAGAGCGAGAGTGAGAGCGAGGAAAGCGAGGAAGAGCCAAAACCTAAGAAGGGTAAAGACAAGAAATCAAACATATCAGTTAATGTTTATAATCAACAACCCGAAAAACCGAAAAAAGAAAACAATGATGTTTCAAAGATATTTTTGAAGTTTTGAACCTACCAAAGAATAATAATTAGCATACTCTGGATTATTATAAGTTAATTCACCTTTTGAATTTCTTATAGCTTTTGCTCTTGCTCTATAATTTCTTCTTCTTTCTTTGTCTAAATGATTGAGATGCGAATATAGTCCTATGCGGTCTTTGTAATGTTCATATCTGTCATCACCGAAATGAATTGTTTTTCCTTTTGGTGTAGTAGTTGTATATTTTTTATTTTTTACACTTGACTTTGAAAATCTCATAATATTATATAATGAACAAGATAAAAAATTTACCATTAGATGTTCGTTTACACATTATGGACTACCTATATAATCATCGTATGTATGACTTCGCTAGTTGCTATGTGTGTGGATTAACTCTGTGTTTAGCGAACCGACAGATTACAGCCATTGATGATAGTTTTGATTGGTTTTATATGTATGAGTTTTGTTCTAATTATTGTTTTGAACTTGAAAAAAAAGAAAGAGCAATATATAAGGATAAAGCATTAGGTGTTATTAAGTATTAGATGGACCACAAACACAGCAATCCACAAAACAATAGCACGGATGAAGTTGTAGATGATGAAGATGAAAGAAAGGAGCAACAAGCACTTGAAATTCATTACCAAAAAAGATTACCAACCGATAAATGGAATACGATATGGGCGGACAAACCACTTAAACAAGTATTTGTAGATTTGGCGGATATGTCAAAACTTAAAGACAAGAAAGGAAATAAAGGCTATGCTTGGATGTTGTTTTGGATTGACACTCACAGTAGATTTTTAA
This sequence comes from Paulinella micropora, assembly GCA_019918135.1. Classification (NCBI taxonomy): domain Eukaryota; phylum Cercozoa; class Imbricatea; order Euglyphida; family Paulinellidae; genus Paulinella; species Paulinella micropora. The sequence continues at coordinate 235,384 of WBZZ01005715.1, forward strand.
TTATTAAACCACTTAAAAATAAAACGGCTAAGGAAGTTTATTTGGCTTTAAAATCAATACCATATACACCGGAAAGCATTACTACCGATAGCGGAAGTGAATATAAAGGAATGGTAAAAGATTATTTCAGAGAGAATAATATTGAACACCGGACGGTTGAAGTTGGCGACCATAGGGCCCTTGCTATTGTGGACCGTGTTATTAGAACTATTAGACGGTGGCTTGACATTTTATTTGAAACTAATGGCAATTTTGACTGGTTTTCTTGGATTGATGATATGGTAGATGCTTATAATATGCGGTTTCATAGAACAATTCAAGCAAAGCCGATTGATGTATTTAAGGGTGTAAATAAAAATAAACAACTTATTCAGCGGGACGGTCTTATTGACGAATATGAAAAGGGAGATAAAGTTCGTCGTGAGTTGAAGAGACATTTATTTTCAAAAGGAGGAAAGCAATACAGTAAACAAATTTATACCGTCATCGGAAGAAAGGGCTTCAAGTTAATACTCAATTCGGACGAACTAGTCAGTCCCAGGGAATTATTAAAGACTAAATTTGATAAACCGGCGGACGAGGAAAAGCAAATTAACGAACAAGTTAAAGATTTAACAAAACAAAAGAAAACGAAAGAATTATTAAATCGTGAAGACATCCAACCTGAGAATATCAGGACTAGCAAACGAGAAAGAAAAGCAAGAGTAATACTTGATTTGTAATGGAGAAACCAGATAGCGTCAAATATTCTAAATGAGATGAATATTTAACGGTATCTGGTCCTAGCAACATTTAATTAAATATAACGACCGATAGGAATAATCCAGTTGATTTGATATGCGCGAGCTTTCAAAACTCTGTTGATTGCCGTGATTGAATTGAAAATAATCAACTCATCAGGGTCGCGAACGGAAACAAGAAAGTGAAATTCGTGTTTTGGTTTTTCAATCAGCCTATTTCTTTCAATGTGCGCGAAAAAGTAATCTTTCTCATCAGCAAAAACGGCTGGCTTCCTTCCCCAAAATTTCACCTTCTTATCCGCCCGAAGAAATTCTCTCGGAAGCCCGACGAACCTTGAATTATCAGTTTGGTCAAATAGCTCGCCAACATCTCCAAACTTTCTCCACCCATTTGGGATGTCGTCTTCAAGCTCGGCTTGGGCTGGAACAGGGTCGGCAGGAACAGGGTCGGCAGGAACAGGGTCGGCTGGGTTGGGCTCGGCTGGAACAGGGTCGGCAGGAACAGGGTCGGCTGGGTTGGGCTCGGCTGGAACAGGGTCGGCAGGAACAGGAACAGGGGCGGGGTCAAACTGGACACCTTCCAAAGCAGAAGCTAAATCATCCATTCTACAAAAACAACATAAGAATAAATTTCTTTGTAAGTTGGGTGTTTTGGTTTTTTTTTGAATAAATATACACACACTACTTATATAGCCCTATGTGATAAGGGGCTTAGTGGTTTAGACCACTGTTCTCACTCTCTCTCATACATTTATACATATTAGCATTTTCATTTAACTTATGTAAGTCATAATCTGAATAACGAATAAAGGATTTATTAAAAGTCAATCCTTCTTCATCTATTCCTTTTCTTATTTTATTCATCACTACTTCATCATACTCATATTTGTTATCTTTTTTCCAAATCTTAAACATTTTCAATTCTTTCTCCTTTCTGATTAATTTACTTTTTCTCTCCAAATCAAATCTCCTATCTTCTTCTACATCAATTCCTTCATCAACTATTTTTTCAATACTTTATTAGCACCTTCCAACTTTACTCGCTCTTGATTTCTTTTTGTTATTAGTAGTTCTATTTCTTTATTGATTTTATTTATTTTTTCTTCTGCTGTGAAGATAATCTTTCTTATTTTATCTTTACCTTGCTTAGAAGTTTCAAACATAAAAACATAATCATCAATGGTTCTATTTTCTTTACTAATCAAACTCTCGCTCATTTTGACTTACCTTGGTGTTTCCGACTTCTTGCCTTTTTTGGTTTCTGAACTCTGGCGAGTGCCGACGATTTTTGTCGCAGGAAAAAAGGTTTAGGTGGTCGGTTTCTTTTTTTTTATTTCCATTTTGTTATTAGTTATTCCATATAATCCTTACTTGGACCGATTGGATTATGTTCTAGATGTTCTATTTCTAATTTTCCTGGTGAGTGGTTTGAAATGCCTTTCTCGTTTTGGTGGGCCGATATGGCTACCGTTAAAAATTCTGTTCTTGGTTCTGTCGTCATTTGTTTTCTTTTTTCCAAATTTTCAGTATGTTATTTTTGGTAGGTGATATTGTGTTTTTTTTGTGTGGTGTGTGGTTTTTGTTCCATTCCATATTTCCTTGTTTCTACCATATCTTCTTCCTTTTTGATTTCGTCTTGATTTCTTCTTCCTGTTCGCTTATTTCCTTCGTCAATACCGGTCCTTTTTGATTTCGTCTTGATTTCTTAATTATTTCTTATGATGGTGATTTTTGGTCTAAAAGACCCTTTTCGGGCTGGTATTTTGCTTGAAAAATACCTGCGCGAAAAGGGTAATCATCTTCTGTCTTGGGTTCAAACAGAGGACGATCTGCACTCCAATCCACTTTTTGTTCCTTGAACTGCCACGCAAAGCCACTCTTCAACAGCTTATCTGACTCCTGGTCCACTTGCTCTTCAGTGTAAGTGCATACGTTATATGAATTATAAATTTCTTCCTCTCCTCCTTCCTCATCAGTTGTTTCTGCCTCATCATCCTCCTGCTCAGTTATGGCCTCCTCCTGTGCAGGGGGTTGCTCGTCCTCACTTCTTTCTTCGTTGTCAGTAAACTGGACTACTACCTCCTTCAAATCAGCATCAATACAACGAAAAGCACCCACTGTCTGGGCTGCCTCACTTGGTAGAAACTTGGATGAAATGAAATAATCTTTCTTGTCGAAACGCAAGGTCACAAGAGCCTTCGGATGCTGAGCTTTTGTTTCGGCTTGTTTTAGCTGCCCCGGGGGGCCATAAGCCTAATGTCCTGATAAAAAGATTATCTAAATTTTCGCCCAAGTTGCCCAAACCTTTCCTAGCTTCTCAGCAGGCACGGAAACGCACCCACCCACTGGCACCTCCATGCTTTTTCAGAAAATGATGGTTCAAAAAGGAAAAAATGAAAAAAAAAAAAGGACTGGTCAGTCACTGTCAAATGCCTTGATTGTAATTTCTACTCACTCTTTTTGCCTACAAATTTTACGAGTCGATTCCTGAAGTGATTCCCGGTCAGAGCTCATACAGTCATTGATGTTGTTTTATCATGCTCATTTTCTGACTTAGAATTCCTGACTCTGAAAAAAAGATCAAGGGAAAAAGTTACCAATTGGTAAGAAAAATTACCAATTGGTATTAATAATCCCAGGGACTTAAACACTGGTCTTTCTCAATTATATTAAAAAATTATTAAAAAATAGTAACTAAAGTTAGCGAAGGAAAGAAGCCGCCGGGAGCAAAAGCTGAACTTGGTTACTATCTCTCCTTCGCTAACTTTAAAGGCACCGGACCTCAATGAGCAATTTTATTAATAATAGTATCATACCGGCCCACCCCAAGGACAATTACCTATTTTACCTATATCACTCTATGTGTAACGGTGAATTCAAGGCGTTGGGTTGGGCACTTAGTGACGTGTCAGTAATTATTCAAATATCTAAGTAAAAGTAAAGTCTGAACCCTCTCGTCTAGTGGGTTAATATGGGCCTTGGCAGCGCTTAGTGACTCTGGCACTGCAAGAGAGGAGACCATCGCCGACCGGGAGGCGACTGTCGTCAAGAGGGTTGGTGTCATTCCTATAATTGACACACATAAAGGGAAGCTCTCGCACTGAGACAGTAGTATAGGTGCCACTATAAGACAGCATTTGGAGACATCAAGGGTAGCAAGAGAGATAACGGCTTAATTCGCTCTCCTATTGATTTCAAAAAGAAGAAGATTTAAGCCACAAATCTATCTCGCTCGCGAGATAGATTATCCTATTAATCAATGTCTCCAAATAGTGTCTTATAGTGGCGTATCAATACAAGAAGTATTTTTGCCTTTTTTCTAAAAGTAGTCCAGACAGAATTCTGATTTTCTGTTTTTAGCCTACAGACAGCCAGACACCGCGCTGTCTGGGTGTTGCTGGTGATATTCACGGGAATATCGGTGGCAGTCCTAACGATATATTGCGCGAATCTCATAAATCCATAATCTCTTTTTTCTTCTTTATCCTAGCACTGCTCCTGATATTCTCAGGCTTTATATCTAACGACTTTAACAAATTTACATTCTTTTTTTCTTTGGTACTTTGTTTTACTTTGTCTGCTAACTGCTCCTTTTCTTGTTCTTCTTCTGGTTGTTCTCTAAGATTTGTTTTTAATAACTCCTGAGGCCTTACTAAGTCCTCTTCATGAGTATAACCTTAAAGCCTTTTCGTCCTTTTACTTTGTAAATAGTTTTTGAATACTGCTTATCACCTTTTGAAAAAATAGACCGCTCAAGTTCCTTTCTTACTCTTGTATCCTTAGGAAACTCATTTATTAAAGGATTTCTGTATATTTCCTGTGTATTCCTTTCTTTACCTTCATAAACTTTCATAGGGACAGCATTTATTCCTGTGTGATAAGTATGATTATAAATATTTACAATTTCATGAATGTAAGGCACCCAAGAAAAATTATCATTAACCTCCCATAATAAATTTAATTCATTACGTACTATTGTTCTGATAAATCTATCAATTATTCCCATTGTTCTGTGGTCTCCTACTTGGACTGCCCTATGTTCAATATTATTTTGTCTAAAATACTCACCCACTTGTCCTTTAAACTCACCACCGCTATCAGATGTAATTCTTTCAGGTAATTCTTTTGTAAAAATTTTCTTCAATCCTTCTAAGACATAGCCAGTTGTCTTTTGTTTTATTGGTTCAATCCATCCACGACGACTATAAACATCAATAGCAACTAACCCAAAATTGTTATGAGCATTTCCAGATTTCATTGATACTTTTGACATATCCATTAAATCAATAAATACTTGACTTAATGGTTTTGCTTCTGGAGCAATGATAGTGTTCCATATTTTAGAAGGCTTTGATTGGTCGTGTATTTCAAGTGCCTCTTCAAGTTTTTCTTTTCGTTCTTGTTGTTGTTCTTGCTGAGTATGTTTATTGTCCATATTATATATCAATGAGATTTTCAAAGTCCAACGTTAAAAACAAAAAATATAAAGTCATTACTCCAAAAGGTAAGACAATTCATTTCGGACACTTAAAATATCAGCACTATAAAGACCGCATAGGACTATATTCACATTTAGACCATTTAGATAAAGTAAGAAGAAAAAATTATAGAGCAAGAGCAAAAGCAATACGAAATTCAAAAGGAGAATTAACTTATAATAATTCAGAGTATAGTAATTTTTACTCATATCATTTCCTTTGGTGAATTTAAAATTTTAAAAACACTCTATCTATTTCATTATGTTTTTCTTTCTTAGCACCACCAGAAGATTGATTATATACTTTTACACTTACACTGCTTGACTTTTTACCCTTACTTTTCTTTACAGGTTCTTCTTCACTTTCTTCACTTTCGCTTTCGCTCTCATCAGGCTCAGGCTCAGTTTTCTTAATAGTCTTTTTCTTCGTTCTCTTAGTTTCTACCTTCGCTCTTTTGATTTTCATTTTAGCCATCTTTTCAGCGATAATGTCGGTAAAATCACATTCCTCATCACTCTCACTGCTTTCTTCTGGTGTATCATCTTGGTCTTTTCCATTAATTATATCACTAGCAACACCCATTTCAGCCATGCGGTTTATCTTTTCCTCCAACTCTTCATCATCACCTACATAAGCATTTCTACACTTTGCTAATTTCTCTTTTGCTATTTCAATCTTTTGTTGCTTTTTGCTCTTAATACTTTCCACAGCCTTACCCCAATTCTTGCGACTCGCTTCAGCAGACGGCATTCTATACTAAGATTTTTATATTTTTAGTATTTACAAATTAAATATTTATTTAATATATACCAATGAGTCAATATAAATCCTTACTAGGCCTTAATGAGTTGGCTGTTGATAGTTTAAATATACTTAACTTAGACTTAACGAACACTAATATTACAGGCTTAAACACAGACAGAGTGCCAGAAGATGCCGACCCTGTAAATCTTTATTACACTGACGGCCGATTTGATACAAGGTTATCCAGCAAATCAACTACGGATATCAAAGAAGGAAAAAATTTATACTACACAGAGCAACGAGTAAGGGACAACGACGAAGTCAAAGCCTCAACTCAACACCGCTCTAATACAAGTAATCCGCACCAAACAAGTTTATATAATTTGATAGACACAAACATATTTGCACAAGCGAGCGGTCAATACTTAACTTACAACGATGTAGAAGGCAAATGGAAGAATACAGCCCTTGGTTCAATTGATACACTTTCAGATGTGGTTATAACCGCACCAATAGCAATGAATAGTTATCTAACATATAATTCAATAAACTGGGTAAATAAAACATTTCCGATAAATGTTGATGAAACAGGCAACATTAGTATGGGAAGGAAGAATATAACAGGAGTTAATTTACTAAATGACAAAGGTGTTGATGAATGGATATTTAGCATAATGATAATAATAATAAGGTGTCAGCAGCTGGAAGAATAGACTCACATAGCGATGTGTTAATAACGGGCACACCAGCAGATAACCAACTGATTATGTATAGCACAGGACAATGGAGAAACACCACACCACCCTTTCTTAGATTAGACGGCACAGCCAGTATGACGGGAGGACTAAATATGGGTGCTTTTGCTATTTCTGGGGCTTCTACATATAATGGAATTAATCTCGCTAATGGTTGATGGTTCGGTGGTCAAACTAACAGGAGACCAAACCATAGGAGGAATTAAAACATTTAGCAGTATAATAAATGCGAGTGCGGGGATTGATATGAAAAGCCAAAGCATAACAAATGTAAATCTTGTTGATGGCGTGGATGTTTCTGTTCTTGATACTTCGGTGGTTAAACTAACAGGAGACCAAATCATAGCAGGGAATAAAAGGTATTTATCAACTTTAGAAGTAAGTGGTTCATCCAATCCTACTACTTTTGACGGCATCGGCATCGCCTTTGATACAAAAATAGGAATGATAGCAGCACAAAAAACAGCAACAGCGACTTGGTATCCGATACAAATAACGGGTTCGTATGTAGAGTTATATTCAGGTAATACTTTAATTATAACCGCAACTGGAACAACATTAAGTTTGAATAACAACAAAATAACAAACTTAGCCACACCATCAGCAACAACGGACGGAGCAAACAAAAGTTATGTGGATACATTAGACGGGCAAAATGTGAAACTAACAGGAAACCAAACCATAGCAGGAATTAAGACATATAGCAGTGGTGTTGAAATAACGGGAAATTCAATCAATTCAACAACAAAGGGCACATTTATCGTTTTCAATTCTACAAGTAATATCGGTTCTATTGATAGTTTGGATATGAAAACAAATACATATTATAACTTTGAAATTTCTGCGAAAAAAATAAGTTTTATTATTGACGGGACGATTGTTTCGTGGTTTAATGCTACTGGATTAGATTGTAATTGTAGTTGGATCGTTAATCTAGGAGCACCACAAAATGCGAATGAAGCGGTAAATAGGCAATATCTGGATGACAATTGTGTGAAACTAACAACAGACCAAACCATAACAGGAAGTAAAACATTTAATGGGGCAAGCACTACGATAAAATATCTAACTTTAACGAACAATGCCGATTTTAATAATCAAACTATCACTAATGGTGGAAATATAACATATAATGGGGCGAGGATATTAAACCAAATGGAGGAGATATATTCTTTTCACAGACATCAGGAGATTATCAGTATTTCTTATTTACTCTAAATACTGCTACAAGTGGAACCGCAGACCAAAGAGGTTATGTATTTACGAATGTAGCATTTGATGCAAAAGGGGCTGGACTTTATATTTCAAAACTTTTGGACAATAAAAGTGCTTTGTCTGACATTGTCCGTTTTAACAATGCTGGCGGAATGCGATTTTATGGTGCTTTGGATATGAACTCAAACAACATAACAAATGGTGGAACAATAACGGGAACTACATTAACGGCAACTGCTGGTATGACTACAACAACATTAACAACGAGCGACAAAATAACAACAGCATCAGGCAAACCAATAATCATAGGCAATACAACGAAAGGAATAGGAACAACAGGAGGCTTAGAATTGTATGGGACTTATAATAATAATACAACTGGAGCACATTTGCAGGCTATTACAACAGAAGATATATATCCTACTTTTCAACTAACTAATTTAAGTCATAATAACATAAATATGACCTTTGATGCGTATTTAGATGCTGGCGGATGGAAATCAAGTTATGTGAGTTTAATTTTCTAATTAGTAAATGGAATAATAAAGTTAGATTTTTGTATGATAGCGGGAAAAGTGTGGGGGTTGCTGTTCCTTGGTCTCTCGCTCTGGAACTTGACACATCGGGCTTATTAACAACGAAGGCAATAACAGCAAGTGGAGCGATAACAGCAAATGCGGATATATCAACAACAACGGCAACCGCGAGTGGATTAATAACAGCAAATGCGAGTATATCTGTTGTTAATAGCACGGCAGATATAAGAGGAGAAGCAAGAAGTGGGTCTCATCCATCACCAGTTGGTTTATATGTCACGGGCAATCTTAGCCCATCTTCTGGCGGTGTTGAATTTAGACACAGCAACGGGACACAGGGAGTTGGTTTTGGTTATAATTCAATATATGCTACGGGAAGCAATACCAATCAAGATTTAAATTTTTATGCGAGGGGGACTGGAGTAATCTATGCTCCGAGTGATGCGAGCATGACGACAGCATCCAGCGGATTTTTAACATTAAGAAAAAGACCACAAAATACCACCAACCCACAAATATTTATGAAAGCAGGAGACTCATCAGATTATGCGGTGGTAATGAATACAGGTGGATTATTACATGCTTGGTCGACTTCATTATCAAATGGTGAGAATAATACAGGATATGTTTTTATTGCAGCAGGAGCGAATGTTTGGTCTTCTGGTTCAGACAGGAGATTAAAATCAGATATTAAAACACTAGACTGCGGGGATTGTTGCGATAAACTTATGAAAATAAACTGCTGTTCATATTATTTGAAATCAGACGAAAAGAAACAGAAAAAGAACCACGGATTTATTGCGGATGAAGTAAAAAAAATATTTCCAGAATTTGTATCTGAAAGTGGAATAAAAGCAGACGATGGGGATGGAAACTTTGAAGGTATATCATACACGGACTTCATACCAATACTGGTTAGTGCTTTTCAACACATGGCGGAAAAGGTAGTTAATTTAGAAAAAGAAAATAAACTTTTACTTAATATACTACAAGACCAAGCAAATCAATTAGCAGAAATACGAGCAGTCGTTTTTGATAATGTCAAATAATACAACCAGACTTCACAGACCACCACCTATTATGGATATGGATGGCGAACTAACTCCCGAATTAAAGTCTCGCGTTCTTGAAGTAGAACTAAAGACTGAGGAAAAAAATATAGAGCACGAATTGGAAGGTAACTGGAATTGTTGTTGTATAAAAAACAGACCGACACATAGCCGACTTATTAAATACTTATTTCAAATGGGGTGTCATCGTTGCCATTATAGCCCTTTGTATCGTGAGGCTATCTGAAAAGAACTTGCAGTGTGAGGTTGCTAATACTTATGTCGGAATTTTGACCTTACTCATAGGAATTTGCCTTCCATCGCCTTCTAGTTCAAAGAAATGAACATTCATATACTTGAGTTTTATACCACATAGCATCATTTGAGCAAATTAAAGGAATGGCTTCATCAAAACTAACACACCAATCACTCATAGGCTTATACACACATTTAAATTTAGTTTCTATTCCTTGCTTTATACAATAAGCACAACTCTCATTCTTTTTTTCGCTTACCCGTGAGTAAAAGTCGCAGGCAGTCCGACCTAGCACAAATCTCCAACAAGTTGGAGATATCATAAACAAGAATATTAAAATCATTTTTTTATATTATACAAAATATATGATGAGTGAGTTCAAATACCAAAAGATTATTTTTCTAAGCAATCATTTTGCTGGAGGAAGCAAAACATTTAATAAAAATATCCAAATGTCATTCACACCCACCAAAATGAATATAAAATTTATCCACTATATGAACGACCAGACAGAGACAAAAACCAGAATTCTTTACATGGATAGAATTGGAATTATTGGAACATTTGCGGACAGCACTACAGCAAACATTTCAAACCTCGGTTATAATTTGGGTGTTGTCGGATGGACTGACGGACAATATACATTTAAAGTCCTTGAAACTGACAGCGGAAATATTGACACAGGAAATTTAGCGGGAAGAATTGTTGTGTGTTTGGCATTTCTAGGCTGATAATTATATAGGATGGAGAAAATAAACAATGTCAAGGTGAAGCCTGTAAAACAAGAGGGGGATGGAAACAAAAAAGCAAAAGGTTATAAATTATTCAACAAGCCGTATGCCAATATATTTCTACTCGCCCGTAAGAAGAGCGGGAAAACAACGGCACTCTTTGAAATACTGAAACGGACTACAGGCAGAAAAACCCGTATTGTCATTATTGCTTCAACAATTCACAAGGACTACATTTATAAAGCAATGGTAAAGCACTTTAAGAACAGAGGCAACCCGATGGCAATATATGCCTTTCTTAAATCGGATGGTGTAAATGTTATAGACTATGAACTTGACAAACTTGACAAATCTCCAGCATGCTGGAGATAGTGAGCAACACGAAGGAGAAATCAAAGATGAAGAACCTATGGAGAAACCACAATTTCTTTATTTTGGAAAAGAAAAGAAACAGAGCGCCGCGGAGGCACCAAAAGAACGACCCAGCAAGTATATTTCTCCAGAGGTTGTTTTTGTTTTGGATGATTTAGGGAGCGGTTTAAGAGATAAGTCCGTAAGCGATTTGTTAAAAAAGAACAGACACTATAAATCAAAGGTGATTATGTCTAGTCAGTATCTGAACGACCTACGGCCAGAAGCAATTAAGCAGTTATATTATTTGTTAATCTTTCCAAGCCAGTCTCAGGACAAAATGGAACTCGTGTATAAACACTTAGACTTATCTTTTGATTTTGATTATTTTCTTCAAAAGTATCACGAAGCAACAAAGGAACGATTTAATTTTCTTTATGTTTCAAGTGTTGATGATGAATTACGCAAAAACTTTGCTTATCGGTTGAAGTAATGATATTTGACAATTTCACTTCGTGCTATTCGCACTCTCGTTTATTGTCAAACATCGAAACCATTAAAGCAACACCGATATTTAAAAAACACACGAAAATGAGCGCAGCGAATGAGAGTGTGAATTTTTTAATATCTTTTTAATAAATTATTTTTCTGTATAATATATGCCAGTATCACCAGTGATAGTTTCACAACCATCAGGATATAACATCGGATACAATCCATCAATGCCACAGAAGGGAGGAAAAAAGAAAACTAAGAAGAAGGGATGTGGTCAAAAGGGAGGAAAGATTAACTGGGCTAAGGTCGGAAAAACCGCAATGGCTGTTAATAAATTCCTTCGCGATAACAAGATTATTTCAAAGACCGCTAATGCCCTTGGTGATGTCGGGGTTCCATATGCGTCTCGTATTGGTTCAACTGCTGCAAAACTCGGATATGGTAAGCAACGAGGAGGGGCTGTAAAGTTCCGTTAAATATTTGTGAGAGACTTGTGTTTCAAATTCTAAAATATTAGAAATATTTTTTGTTAATATAAAATGGTCGTAAAAAAAGCAAGGAAACCCAAAGTCCGTCCACCGAGGGTTTATAGAAATAAGGGCGGAAGGCCTTATATTATCCAGAAGGGTAAAAAATATTATCTTAATTTGATAAGAAAACAAATGATTTAAGCACATTACAAATCGTTAAACTTTTTATGAAATATATTGGTAATAAGCCAAAGTCGCAAAGGGCTAGTCGCAAGCCAAGGGAAAAAATAATCAAATCTGATTTCAATCGTCTTGAACACGAGAACCGAAACCAGATACAAAGCAACTTACAAAAGAAATATGAGTTAATACATGATAAGGAAGCAAAGGAAAAGAAGAAAAGGGATGAGATAGAAGAAGAAAAGAAAAGGCTAGAACGAAACGACGTAGCAGATGCTAAGGAAAGACAAAATATAATGGATAGGGAACACAAAAGAGAACTAGCGGATATTAATGAACGGCAAGAACAAAAAGCCAGAGAACTAAGAAGGGAGCAAAAACTCATAGAAGATGTAAAATATGAAGAAGACAGAAAAAATAGAATACAAGCATTACCACCCTATCTCCAACCAGTTGGAGATAATCCACAATATCAATATATTATGCCCCCGCAATATGGACAGCCACAAGCCCCGCCACAAGCACCATATCTCCAACGTGTTGGAGATAATCAGGGACAACCACAAGCACCACCACAAGCACCGCCATTACCTAATTTAGGAGATGAAGCACCATTGAAAACGAAAGAGCAATATGAGGAAGAAAAAAAGCAAAAGCAGAAAGATATTGAAACACTGAAATTAGCGGGATATAGTATTACAGATACATTCATTAAAAAGATGAGTCTCAAAGACTTACAAAAAGCCAGTCAAGATATTCAGATGGCTATAGCCACAGCAACGTCTTTAGAAGAACAGAAAAAATTAGCAGAAGAATATAAAGAAAAACTTGAAAAGGAAAAAAAAGAAAGCGGAAGAAAAGGGTAAGCATCTTGAAAATTTACAAATTAATCAATTTTTTATCTCTGGATTTTCAAAAACTTATCACCCAACCATTACCATAAAAGAGTTAGCACAGGCTTTAAAAAAGAGCCTAGATACTGATGGTCATAAAAAATTAAATTACAAAGACACTTCAAAGTGGATTATTGACATGATTAAAAGGTTTAATATTGATGTTGGAAGTGAGGTGGAAAACGTAAAAAGAAAAGTAGCAGATTATGCTAGATATGAAGATTATATGGGTATTAACGAACAAAAAGGTAGTGGAGCGAAGACATTAGAAGAATTAATTGATAAGGTATTTTTAATAAAAATAATTAAAAATATTTAACCCGCAAAGATTGGAAACACACAATGAACAAACATGATTTTGTAAATACTCTAACGAACAAAATGACTATAGACCCAAATGTAGATAAACAAGTTTCAAATGATTTGAATATTGACGAGGGAATGCCCCAACCGCTACCCCCGAGCATCGCGGAGACAGCCATACCCCCGAGCGTCGTGGAGACAACCATACCCCCGAGCTTCGTGGAGACAGCCATACCCCCAAGCGTCGCGGAGACGCCAGAGCAACCACAGACGGACGATGTTTATCAAATATCTCAAACAAGTTTGAGATTGGGGGAAATCTGCTGAAAGCAGATAGGAGTGAAGTTGATAAATATCAGCAAGAGGGAGAGGGTCGCGGTTTAATGACTAATGAAATAGATGATATAATGAAAAAATATGGATGGTATCTCGGAGCAATAGCCAGCGATGAAATCTACAAGTTGAAGCCCGAAAGCAGAAAACGATACGGATTTATTATGAATTTGGACAATCACAAGCAAGCAGGGTCTCATTGGATCGCAGTATGGATAAGTCTAGATAAAGACAGGAGTGTTGAAGTCTATGACCCCTTAGCACTTTATGAACCTACTGAAGACTTTCAACAACAAATGAAACAACTATTAGACAAAAGCCACCCCGATAGTTATTTGTTAATGAAGGTCAATCAAGTAAAGCAACAATCAAACACCTCAGACACGTGCGGTTGGCATAGTATGAGATTTTTAATGGAGCGAGCGAAAGGCAACCGATTTAAGTTTGCTAGTGGCTATACAGACTTAAAAGAAGAAGCAGAGAAATTAAAAGCACAGAATGGGTATGGGTTTGACACCTTTTTATAAAAGATAGTTATCAACTACACTCTCATTCGTTTCACTCATTCTCGTTTGTTGGTAACCATCGATGTTTTAGAATAAGCGGTAGTGCGACAGCACGAAGCGAGATTCTAAAATATCATTTACAAACTTCATTTTGAAAAAAATATATTTAATAATATAGGAAAACCATTTTCTAAAACCAACGAAAGCGTAGCGAAAGTTGGAATTTAGAAAATCAATGGAGTATAAGGGAGGCCGTGCGAGTGGTATCTATTACATAAATAGCAAAAACAGAATAACAGGCACAGATAGCGACTTCACACACGAAGTCAATATGAAGGGGCTAGACAATCCCACACATTGTAAAATACTTCATATTTATGTGCCGAAGTCGTAATATACTCTGTGGCTTCACCATATAATACTTTTACTCTTAGCGAAGACGGGTATGAGGCTTTAATTACGATACCTGAGGGAAACTACACAATGAACAATCTAAAAAATAAGTTGTCGGAGGTGCTAACAGCAGACAGCCCAAATAATTATACTTATGTTGTATCCAGTAATAATACCAACATAGAACCAGAGGATGGCAAATTAACATTCAGTGTGTCAGAGAATAAGGGAATTCAACCGCGGTTTATATTTGATGATGATACTCGTATTCACGAGGTTATGGGGTTTGATAGAAATTCTACATATTTCTTCGCTAATAATTTTATTAAATCGCCAAATGTAATTATTCTAACTGGTGAAAAGACTTTATACCTTCAATCTGACTTAGTTGGTGAAGGAGATAATCACGTGCTACAAGAAATATACACGGCGAATGAAATTCCATTTGGAGCCGTTATATACGACGGAAGTGGGTCGGAGTATGGTAAGAAATTATCAACTAGTTCAAATAATGTATATAGGTTTTATCTTACAGACGAAAACGATCAGGCTATAAATCTTAATGGGTTAGGTATTGTTATGACATTGTTGATTTACAGAGAGACTAATTATTTTAATTTATTTACATCATTTTTCAATTTGTTAAAGGTGAGGTAAGGTAATTAATTAATTTTGGAATTATTTTTTTCTATAAATATATTCTTGTGAATTAGTTAATAATCTCAAAACTTGTTTAGAGATACACAACTGCCAAAAACCTAAAAACAAAATGCCAACTCAACACGGCGGAGAATTAGACTTCAGTAAGACTGATTATATCTGTGCTTCGTATCGCTTGAATAAACTCGCCCCTCGTGAGGGTTCTGGAACATTTGAAGTCACCACTGCTGGCGGGCAAGAACGAAGTTTGACCTTATTAGCCGACCTTTTAATCTCGCTCGGTCTTATTTGAGTTTTACTTATACTATGAGAGCGGCGGGCGCCAACACTTATACTAGAATTTTTATGGACTGCCTTTCACAAATTAGCCAGATACAACTTCAGACCCGCAGCGGTGTTTATCTGTGCGACCTTAACCATCTCAGAATGGTAACTAAGATGCTGTGGAAACCAGAAATGAGTTTGAAGGATTTCTTAGACCTTCCTAACCACGGCGATGCTAGTGGTTGGGGGTGTATGCTCCAAAAGTGTAATGCTAACGGCTTGATTAACATTAGTGCTGTTGAAGGAACTAGAACTGCCTTTCGTGCGGCGGCTGATGCTAACGATGTTTCCGCCTCTACTCAGGCTCTATTGCGTGAGCCAGTGATTTCTGCTCGTCGTCATGATGATGCTGCTCTAACGGCTGGAGTTGGAGCACTATCCGCCGTAAATGTTAATTACAACGAGGCGAAGTATCTTGTGGGAAGTGGAGCGAATGCCACTTTGGCCATTAACGTTAAAATTCCTTTGGGTATGATTATTAACACTATTTTCGCACTTGATAAGACTATTATGTTTCCAGAAATTTTGACTATGCGGATTGTGTGGGGTGCTACTGACAGAACCGGTTATACGGTGACGAATGGTGCGGCTACTTGTATTAGCACTGCTTATCTTGCCGCAGCAAATGCTACCATGCCTATGGCTGTATCTGCTGATGTCACCAATCTTGCCTTGTTTCTTGCGGTTGAAACGAACCCTGATGTCATTCAATCAATCCAGCAGAAGATTGCTAGCCCCGAAGGCATGAAATTCAATATTGATTATCCCTATGTTTATAAGAATACTACACAAGCAAGCACAAGCCAAAACATTATTATGCGATTTGACAGAGGCCACGGTCGCCGTTTGAAGAAGATTTATCACTCTGTTTTTAACACAGAAGAAAGAAAGAACACAGCCTATGACAACGATAATCGTGGCGCTACTAAGGTTGTCAATTTTTACACTACTCTGGATGGTTCCCGCCAGCAAGAATTCAACATTGACACTGCGAGCGAAGAAGACTATATGTATTTGAAGCCAAAGGTTGAGGGTTCGGCCTTGTTGAATAACGATGTGTATAAATACAATTGGTTCTGGGTTGATGCTTGGGATAATACCCGCCCGCTATGGAGCAAAGACCAAAATGAAATCAGCGGTTTAAGTCTTGATACTGAGCGACGATGGGAGTTTATTGCGACCACCGCGAATGCCGCCTACAACCATTACACCGTGGCCATTACTCAGCGGGAGGTACAGGTTAAGGCAAATATGATTACAATCAGTTGATATTTGAAAATCCACACTCTCATTCGCTGATATTTATCAACTACACTCTCATTCGCTTCGCTCATTCTCGTTTGTTGATAAACATCGTAAAAGATTAATAAAATATTTTTTAAATTTTAATGATATAAGCATTTTGAGAATATAGCGAGATATCTCAAATATATTTGAGATTGGAGTGAAATTCTCAATATGCATCAGAGAAACTCAATCGCAGAAAATCCTGACGGCAAATTTATAAACGTCAGCGTTGGATATGATGGTAATATTGAAACAAATAATTCAAAAACCGCTTTTGGCGAAGCAGTAGTAGGTCAATTAACGCCAGTTTTACAAGAAATCTTTCCGTATACCATTAATACTATGATATGGACAAAAACAGAAACAAAATCGTCTGTGTCATTTTTGTATAATATGGCTGAATTGAAAACAACTGCTGATGCTACGGCAGATGCTGGACTGGTAAGTAAAAGGAGAATAAAATATAGAACTGGAATGGGTGTCCTAGCCCGATTTACTGCTCTATGGACGACGGATGATACAAAAGATTACTATTCATTTATTGGAATAGGAAATGACCTTAACGATGGATTTTATTTTTACAAAAATCAAGCAGGAATGAATATCGCACATTGTGCGGGAGGTGCTGTAGATTATATTGACCAAGAAGATTGGGACGACCCTTGCGATGGAAATTATGCTATGCCAAACTTAGACTGGAGCAAAGGAAATGTATTTCAAATTCAATTTCAATATTTAGGTTTTGGTGCTATTAAGTTTTATATTGAAAATCCCATAACAGGATTATTTCAATTAGTTCATATGATTGAATATGCGAATGCTAATACTGGTGTAAGCCTGCGAAATACGACATTACCTTTTACGGCAGTAATGAGAAATGATGCAAAGACTGGAATACAATCTCTTAAAACAGCGAGTGCCAGTTTATTCATTGAGGGAACGAATACTATTAATACCAGCATAACAAACGAAGTTGAAGGAAGTAAAGCAGCAAACACCACTGAAAGTCCTATTATTAGTATAAGAAACAAAGCGGTATTTGATGCGGGCGGTGCTAATTTAACAAATTATTCAAATGTTTATCCCACTTTGATAAGTATTACAAATGAAGATACTAAGTCAAATGTTGTCAGAATGGTATTAAATGGAACACTAACTGGAGCAGGTTTTGCAGATGTTGATTCTAAGTATTCAATTGTAGATACTGACACAAAGGCGAGTGCTATCGCAAACGGAACAACAATTTTTAAACTATATGTAAATTCTCAATCAACTCAACAAATCAATCTTAGAAGTTATGATATATACCTATCGCCGAGTGATGTATTAACTTTTACGCAGAAGTCTGTCGCTGCTGGTGGAGGAGGAAATATCAATATTATCGCTAACTTCGTTGAGGATCAATAGATATTTATGAGCAACGAAAAAAAGAAAAACGATGTTTGAAAAACACACGGGAGCGGGGTATCTCAAACAAGTTTGAGATTGGAGTGTAGATTTTCAAATATCAATCAGAGATATTTTTTTACCGCATCTTTATTATTAAAATAAGGTTGTTGAATTAAATATTCAAGGTATGGTTTATCAATCTTAGCAACATCTTCAATTTTCATTTTTTTATACTTACCATATTGTAGAAAAATATCAGTTTCACTTTGTGCTATTTCTTCACCCACATTCATTTTAATCTCTGTAATTCCAGTCTCTTTTAAATCAGTCTCCTTAAAAGGTGTGCTCGGCTCTTCGTCCAACACGTTTTCTAAAGCAATAACTACTTTCACATTGTCATCCCTTGCCTTGTATTGCTCGTAGAAAGAAACAATGTCGGGTTTAGTCCATTTGATTGTTGGCTTTTTGACATCTCCATCAAGGTTCCATTTTTCAATTTCATTCAAGTAGTCCTGTTTGGTGCTCAGGTCTGTCATCATATACTATTAATATTATTTTTTTATTAATTTTATTTTAGAGTATATAGTATGTTGTATATACTAAGCGGGGTTATGTTTTTTAAACAAAGAAAGAAATAATAGTATATATAAGAAATATTGTCAGCAAATATAATCACAATGAAAAGTTAAATGAAATTGATACTAATTTTATTAAGGGTATTATAATTAATCATCCTGATTATAAGACAAAATTTGAGCATTTGATAAATTGTGAAATTGATGTTGAAAATAATGGATATGGTAGTAAGCACTTTCGTATAGGGGAAAAAGCATTTTCGTGGTATAATTGTATTAAGTACGTTGGGGTAAATAAAGATAAACAAATGATGAGATACACCAAGACCAAATTTAATGATGCGTGTAGAAATACTATAAAAAATCAAATAGAAGAATATTTAAACAGAACAGCAATAGATATTTTCATTGAGCCGAAATACATATGTGAAATAACAAAAGAAATACACGATAGAAAAAATGTTCATGTTGACCATCACTTTGAAAAAATTAAGTTTAAAGAAATTACAGACCGATATTTAGAAGAGAATGAATTAAACTATCGCGATGTAGAAACAGAAGAAAGAGAAGATTTCAGAGAAATTCTAAAAGAGCCACACTATACGCGATTTAATAACTTTCATAGAGAAAAGTCGATATTAAGAATAATAAAAAAGAGATAAATTTAAAGGAGAATGTAGGGTGATTTATAGAATATATTTAACAATTTCTTTTTTGAGTTCTTGATAGTTTACCATCATCGGTTGCTTGTTCAACCATATTAAGTATTGCTTGTCAAATACGCGACATCGGCAACAGACTTGCCCTTATATTTTCCAATAGGTAGCAAGCCTTGTTCTTGAAGTTTTTTGCTTTCAGATTTATATTCATTTACATGCCCATCAATGACTTGCTTGATATCATCCAAAGTAAATGTTTTATTATTAATAGAAAGTTTTTCAAATTTTTCCGCGAGAGACGTGAGAGACATTAGTATATACTATAGGATATAAAAAATAAAAAATTAATTAATTAATATTTGATATTTTTAATATCCAAACGGCCGTGTTTCAATCGCATTCTCTACAATTCCAATAACTTGTCGCTTCGTGTATGTATAACTAAATATTTTTTCTAAGTATTCACTTGTTATTTTTTTCTGTTGCTTGTTTCTTGTAATCTTATTATTTTCTACAATCACAACCTTACCAGACTTCTCAATTCGCTTAGCAATACATTTTTCTTCATCTGTTTTCAATAGTTCAAGTAATTCGTTTTTTCCTTTCTCATATAATTCCGTGTTTGTTAATCCAAGTCCGCAACTAATCACACTCAACATATTAGGTAGGTTTAATGCTTTGTTAGTCTCATAGTTCATGCTAAATCCCTTTACTTTCATACTGGCCTGCCCATTATCCAATACATATCCATAGCACTTAGCACCACCTCCAACAAAGGTTTTTATTTTTGCTCCTTTTAATTCATCAGTCCATTCTCCTAGTAGTTTGCCTGTCTTAATATCTGTTTCTCCTTTTGTTAAGTCAGTAGTATATATTACACTATCGGTATCGTGATATAATATTCTGTATCCTAATTTGTCCATCTTATCATAAAGTCTCATTCTAGCATGGCATGTAGTAAATAGAGCAATGACAATATTTGTTTTAATAGGGTCGCTCACCGCATCCTGTTTTAAGTCATATCTTGCTTCTACTACATCTTTATTAAATATATTAATATTAATGTTGTCAATTGTCTTATCGTTCATTAATTTGTATAAATCATCTTTTTCTCTGATAAATTTAGTTTGTGTTTTATTTTGCTTCTCGCCAAATTTTCCCCACAACGAATTCAAGCACAACTTAGCAACTGCCCGACGTCCTGGGTTATCTACTATTTTATCTTTATCCGTCCTAACATTCATTTTTTGCTCCATGCTGTTGATATAGTTTTCTTTATCTTCATCTGTAATACAATGTTTTGGATATCCACTTGATTCCTGCTTTACCTTAATAAATGTTTTGATGTATTCTTTGAATAAACTATCGCTTTGTTCTTCCCAGTGCCACACTTCATATACTTTCATTAATTTGTATCCTTTGTCAAGTGCCTTATAGATTTCTGGAGTAGCCCATGTGCCTGTTAATGCTCGCTCATTATCCGAGTGATTACATTGCCCGTGGTGCCCTGATATCCCGCACTTATCGCATAGGTAATACATCATCTTACCTCTATCTGCTTTTGGTAAGACTGGATGAATTAAACCTTTAGGCGGTAGCATTTTTGCTTTTACAATTCCAAAATAAACTTTATCAATAATATTCATCGCGACTTGTTTTCTTTCTGTCTCATTCTTTGGATGTATGATTTCATGGTGCCCTGTCGGATAAAGGTCGTAATACATAACAGCGGGATACAATCCAGAGACATCGATGTAATTAGCATATTCGCTTTCATGTCTTGATTTCCAGTATAAGGTGAGAGCATTTGTTCTGCCTCCAAACATTGCTTCTCTCGGACTTAGTCGTTCTTCTTCAATAATTCGTTCATTTGTATCTTCTGCCAATACTTGACTTGTTCTAGATGGTCTCCATTCGCATTCCCAGATAGTAATGACTTTGGATACTCCATAGAGTTTGCTTAATAAAACTTCTCTAGCCTTTGTATTTTTATATAGTTCTCCCATAGTCTTATTTTTCTTAATATTTAATGTATTGCTGTTATAGCATTTCTGGCATCCGTGCCAATGACATCCATAAAACTCATAAGCAACTTTGTTCTTTTCGTCCCATCCATCTACATATACAAGGTCTCCAGGTGTCGCTGGATAGTGTCAGCAGTCTGATATTCCGGTTGTGTCGCTGAGATGCTCAGGATGCCGGGTGTTGTTCGGTTGCTGACAACGCCCAGGTGGTAAAGTGCGTTTAGCCAGTCGAGCTTGTCTTGGAGGATTGGAGGGGCGAGGTTCCCTTGGGGATGTGGTTCTTGGTGAAGCCAGAGAATGAGTGGGGTAATTTTGGTTGCTGCCGTGCCCTGGTTGGGTACTTTTCCGTATGGGGCTCCGTGGGCTTGTCGTACTAGGGTGGTGGATAGGAGGAGTAGTGACCATTCCCTGGTCGACGGGTTGAGGAGTAGGGGAGTCAATACGTGGTGGTAGGGTGTGTCCGCGCGCCAATAATGTCCGACTTCTCGTCGGAGGTCCCGTGAGGTGGGGGAAGATTGGATCGGTCTGGTGATTAGGCAGTGAAGATCGTCTACCTTTCTGTCTCGTGCCAGTCTGGATATGAGTGCCGGGATTCTCCGTCCAAAATTGGGGTTCGGGGAGGGCGGTAGGGTTATTGAGGAGTCATCTGTGTTTGGTTCTGTCCGTCTGGACAGCTGGCGAGATCCCCCGGGATGTCGGCCATGAGGGTTGCGGGGTGTTTGCGTTAGGCAGGTCTTCGTCTTGATCTGCGGGGCCGCAGCTGTGGTGGGTGTTTTGTGGGCTTGGGAGTGGGGAGGGATTTTCGACGTTGTTGTGGGGGTGATGGGCGGTATAGGTGTGTGTATGGGGGGTCTGGCCATTTCAGGGTTAGTTGTGACGGTTGGGTTGGCCGTGGGGGTTTTGGTATTTGTGGTATGGGGCCCTGTGCTGACGAGATCAGTGATAGTGGTGGGGGAGGCGTCATCCGCCTGGAGTGTCTTCCCGTGGGCTGTGGTGTGGCCTGGTGTTTGAGGGAGGGGTGGGATGGTAGTTGGCGGGCCGGTTTGGTCTTGTTGAATGAACGTCTTAGGTTTCCCCCTTTGCGGGGGGGGGGGGGGTACAGTGTGTCGGGGAGGGGTTGTGCCTTTTTCGTCGGGTGAGGGTGCGCAGGTTTGCCCGGTCTTGGAGGCGTGGTGGGGTTAGCCTGTGGTGCTAGGGCGTTGCCATCTTGTTTGGGGTGTTTAGATGTGTTCCCTGGCGATGAAAGGGGGCTTGGGGAATCCTCGGGGTTTGGTG
Organism: Paulinella micropora; assembly: GCA_019918135.1. Classification (NCBI taxonomy): domain Eukaryota; phylum Cercozoa; class Imbricatea; order Euglyphida; family Paulinellidae; genus Paulinella; species Paulinella micropora. The sequence goes on from WBZZ01005715.1 coordinate 258,005, forward strand.
TTCGATCGGGACCTTGGGCCTGATTCTTGGTAGTAGTAGTAAGTAATTTTTTCGCCTCGAGTTCTAGGTAGTAGTAGTCAGCTTCTTCGTCGTAGGCGTTGTCGATGTCCTCGTCCGAATCCCCGAAGATGGTTGGGTCAGAGGTTGGTTGGATCATCGTGGGTAGAGAGGGGGGGGGGGGGGTCTGGGCCGCCGCTAGGAGGGGTGGATTGTCAATTTGGTTGGGGCCTCGTTCGTTGGTATGCACGGCAGTGGAATGGATGGGTTGCCCTTGTCGGTGGGGTTATTTGTGGTAGGTGGTCCCGTAAGATTGGTTGGTGTCTGTGTGGGTCCTTGGGTTTGGGTTTTCTTTGGTAGGATCACCCTGAGGCTTGGAGGCCCCGGGATCTCTCCGTGTATTCGTAGTTTACCATGTTTGGTTGCCACATCTCGTAATTCTTTGGCGTGGTGACATCTTTTTGCACCTTTTCTGCAATAGAAGGTAACCCGGAAGGAGGGAGATGCTTGGAGTGGTATTATTGGCTTGGCCGGGGTTGGCGGGGGCTGTGTCGGGGGTGCTGGTTCCTGGCCTGGGGTTGTCGTTGTTGTTGTTGTTGTTGGTGTTGTCGTTGCTGTTGTTGTTGTCGTTGTCGTTGTTGTTGTTAGTGTCGTTGTTGTTATTGTTGTCGTTGTCGTTGTTGTTGTTGTTGTTGTTGTTGTTGTTGTTGATGATGGCGGTAGGTATTTTGCGTCCGAACTGTATGAAGTGTCGGACGCGGAATGCATTATGTAACTTGATGTGGGCGCGGGGTCAGGATCTAGGGCGATGCGGGTGATTGTCCCGAAGTGCCTGAGCCCTTGATGTATCCAGTAGCAGTCCTCTTCGGGTTGGTAGGCGGAGTTTGAAGGTTGGGGAGGGAGATGGGGTTCGGGGAGGGGGAGGAACCGTTGGATCCTGACTTGGCGGTATTCTGGTGGGAGTTGTATTACGTCGTTTTCTGATATCTTTCGCTCCATTGTGGACACTGGGTCTGGTACCCCATGCGTCCATTGGGGGTCCAGGAGGAGGTACCATCACTAGCGGGCTGTTGCGGTGAGATCTAGTTTGTATCTCGGGTAGGTTCCTACTTCGGGTTCTTGGGCCGATTGACGGTAAAAGAGTCGAAGGTTGCAGCGTTGTTGTGCCAGGGACCGTTGGCTCGGTCCCCAATGTTTTCCACCTCCGGCCACGGTTTTCAGCAGTGTTTTTAGCTTGGATTGGTTCAGGACGATGGCAGTTGGGGGGGCGAAATTAGAGCTTGGGGGGGTTCCGTCGCTGATGCTGAGATCCTCCTAGATGGGGATATTGGCGTTCTATAGGAGTTTCTTTCTTTTTTGCTCAGACTGCTTCCTTTTCTGAAATTTATTCATTAGTATTGCTTGCTGATGTGTGTGGATGGTTCCCCCCTTTGTTATCCGGGGAGCACGCTTACTTTTCTTTATTTTTTCTGTCTGTGCCTTGTATTTTTTTTCATGCTGCGCATTTATTATTTTTTTGTTCGAAGTTTCTTTCTTTTTTGCTCAGACTGCTTCTTTTTTTGAAATTTATTCATTAGTATTGCTTGCTGATGTGTGTGGATGGTTCCCCCCTTTGTTATCCGGGGAGCATGCTTACTTTTCTTTATTTTTTCTGTCTGTGCCTTGTATTTTTTTCATGCTGCGCATTTATTATTTTTTTCTTCGAAGTTTCTTTCTTTTTTGCTCAGACTGCTTCCTTTTCTGAAATTTATTCATTAGTATTGCTTGCTGATGTGTGTGGATGGTTCCCCCCTTTGTTATCCGGGGAGCACGCTTACTTTTCTTTATTTTTTCTGTCTGTGCCTTGTATTTTTTTTCATGCTGCGCATTTATTATTTTTTCTTCGAAGTTTCTTTCTTTTTTGCTCAGACTGCTTCTTTTTTTGAAATTTATTCATTAGTATTGCTTGCTGATGTGTGTGGATGGTTCCCCCCTTTGTTATCCGGGGAGCATGCTTACT